>JAQFXL010001490.1:0-11719 GCA_034693445.1 Edwardzetes edwardsi | reverse complement strand
GTTAAAACACCCGGGAAAATTTAATAAAATATATGACTGGAATATTTACAAAATGTTTAACGAGTAAAATGTTCGACACTTCAAATCAATTCTGAATAAAAAATTGTTTGAATTTGTTTTCTCTATAATTACAGAAAAAATAAAATTTCTTTTATTCGTATTTAGCGGAGAGTAAAAAAAGTCAATTCTCGTTATTTCAGTGCCAGTTATGAGTCTAATAGTGTATATTCCTGATAAAAAAGGAAAATTTGCGTCATTTACATAAATTGTGTTCATATCTAATAAAAACTTATAACTGTTGTCAGCAAATGAGACACTAATTCCAAAACTATTTATATTTTTTCATATTTTTTGATAAGAAATACAATGTTAGCAAAAATTATCTCTTCTCTCGAGTAATGATTGGGAACTTCTCCTCAAATGGAGTTTGAATTTCAAATAAGTGTTATAAACATCCTTTCATTTGCCTTTCCTAAGACCCAAATTTGAACATTTTCTTTAAACCAGAATTAAGTTATTTTTCATATATTTATTAATATAATAAATGATTGGATATTGAAATCAAAAATATATTTCAGTCCCCAATATATCATTTTTCAATTTGAAACTTGGTTTTTCATTTTCAAAATCATAAATAAAATTTTAAAATTCGATTATTATTTAATTATCCCGAAAATAAATTATAATAAACTTAATAGTTTAAAATATTAATCTCAATTTTTCTTTTTATTCAAATGTTTTCAACGTTATTATCAGTTTTAATGAAAAATCGATTTCATTATGATTTGAAATATTGACTGCTCGACCCTAAACTCAAAAGACTTGTCTCTTGCTTTGCCTATTCTGAGTGTTCTCTTCATATGAAATCAATTTTCGTGTGACTCAAGTCTTTAAAAAACTAATATACAAAACACTCGACAAAATGCAAGACACGAGTCGAGAGTCAGGAATCGACTCAATATTCATGAGAAACCTGTTGTTTAATGCCTTCATATAATATGATGGCATTTATTATCGAACAGACTATTAAAACTGATGATAAGAATAGGAGACAAACGAAATATTCCTCTCAACTCTTCCATAATAATAGTATTTTTTTTGAGAATAAGTGTTATTATAATAAACTTTTTTCCTTGTTCTCTTCCATTGACTAAAATTATTGAATTTGTGTTCAGATTTTTCAAGTGTTTTGCTTTTATTTACGACTATAGGGTATATCCATCGACAAGAAGTACACGACAAGAGCTCAAGTCATGAAACATCGATTGGCGAGGAGTCCGCACACGAAAAGGAATTAGATTTAAGCAATAAAAAGGCCAATAAAAATATAAATAATTGCGAAGAACTATTGCCATTACAACCCCTGCATGTTCTACAACCGGCACAGCCACCAGTCTCTCCACAACGACCAGAATCGTCCGCTTCGACCGTTTCATTATCTCTGGTCAGCCCTGACCTCAACTCCAGAGCTGACGACTCAAACAGCTCAAAGTCGAACGTAACGGTCAACTATACATACGATGCCTTTTTCATAAGCGATGGTCGATCTCGAAGAAGAAATACCCAGAACGTCGCAGTCCCTGTCGCACCAGCAGAGCCTAAAGAGAGGGCGCGCTATACGTGCACAGAGTGTGGTAAACATTACGCCACTTCTTCCAATTTGTCGCGTCATAAACAAACTCATCGAAGTCCTGATTCCCAACTGGCAAAGAAGTGCCCGACATGTTCCAAGGTCTACGTCAGTATGCCTGCCCTGGCTATGCATGTGGTGAGTGTATTGACAGGATGTGCTCTGAATCGCCTAAAATTTGTTTAATTATTAATTTTTCGATACCCGTCTCATTCACAGCTAACACATAATCTGAGCCATAAGTGCGATGCGTGTGGAAAGGCATTCTCCCGGCCGTGGCTTTTACAGGTATGTGTTGTGTTGCTCTCCGAACCGACTGCACGTCATTTTCGAATTTATACATTAAACAGATTTAATAAATCTTAACCCATTGTAGGGTCATATGAGGTCTCACACCGGAGAAAAGCCTTTCGGGTGCGCACACTGTGGAAAGGCATTCGCCGATCGATCAAACCTAAGGTAAAACTTATTATTTTCGATATAATTGAGCGAAAGTTTTGCCAACAAATGTTTTAGTCGTTTAGAATAATCAGAAAATGATCGACACTTTTATAAAAGGCCACAAAAAACATATTTTCGCAAAACATCCGATGTTTTGAATATTTATAAATTGAAATCTAATAAATAGATTCATAAATTATATGTTGTGTTAGGGCTCATATGCAAACCCACAGCGCTTTCAAGCACTTCCGATGCCAGCGATGCAACAAATCGTTTGCACTAAAGTCATACCTCAACAAACATTATGAGTCATCCTGTTTTAAAGACTCGACCGCCTCAATGCCCAACAGCCCCAACTCATCATCAATGTCACCCACCACACCTAGAACTGGGTCTCCCAGATCATTACACTCTCCTCATAGTCCATACTCACCTGCAGAACACATACCCCTTATATTGAGCCAAAGCGATAACAACAGCAATAGTAGTGTTTCGAACCGAAGTATAAAACATTACTCTGGAGTTGGCTCTCAATGTGAGTCATTCACTCGTTTATCTCAACGGCCGAACATTCAATTGAAAGTAGAGTAACGGAGGCCAGCAATGGATGGCAACCAAACCTAATCTGAGCTCTTCCTTGACTGCAGTCGGGACTGCATTCTCTGCAATTACAGTAAAATCTGTGCAAATAATTTATGTAATATTTAAGAGTCAGCGCCTGATTTAATCCATTAAACAAACGCAACGCTAATAATGTGGAGTTCAGGTGTAATAACACATAAACTATCAAAACTTAATTGCATTAGTATTGCATAAAAACATTTGACTACTATTTTTGGTTCTGATCTTCTTCTAGTGCTTAAATATATGTTTAAAAGATGACGTGCCTCATAAGCCATGCATTTGAACGCATACTTGCAGTTAGAATACAGTATTTTCTCCTTTAACTTAACGCTAAGTTTTTTTGTACGCAAAGAAATTTTACGATTATTATTACTTATATATATATATATATAAGTATATATGTATAGCTGTATAGTAGAGCAGGTTTTGGCGTATATTTATCTGATTCATGAGATGTACTCTAACTGTGTTCGAGTCATTGCTTGTATTATAGCCCAACTGTAAACTCAGTTTCATTAGTCCTTATCTTTTATCTCATTCCTGGCATAACCTTCTTCTCAATTCTGTTATTTTCTTAACTATACTCTTATTTTTGGCCAAAATTGATAACTTATGATAAGTCATAGCACAGCACTGGTTGTGAGCAACAATGTTCAGAGACTAAACAAATGTTGCTCTCACTCTCATCTCGAACATCAATAAAAAACTAACCGTTAGTTAAGCTCTTATATAATGTAAAAGTTTGTCTACTTTAAGGAGAAACTAATTTTCGTCTACAGCTAATACGGGCACATCGGCTGGTCGTGTGCCCACAAACTGTAGGCCCATCCAAACTGTAATGCAATTTTCATACAAAGTTCGTGTTTATGCGGTTCACTATTAGCACAATAGTGTATTTGAATTGTCTGCGGGTCTGATCTGTGGACAGTCATTACCGCACATACAATAAATATGAGCTTTGCTTTTGTCTCTCTTTTTGATTATCGATTAAATATTTTACTCGAACACAATATTTGCATATATTTTGTATTTAGTGCTCACAAATCAATCACTTTATTTCTAGTCCGCAATAATTAGTCATTTTTTAAAAATACATTTGTTTTTTGAGTCTTGTTTTTGATTATCTATTGTCTAAAGTTTGCGTTACGTCTCAATCACTGAAACAGTTTTAGAACTACTGATACTTAGAGCAAACATCGAGTATATAAACATTATAGTCATATAATATATATATATATATTTTATTATTTATTCAGGTAATAAAAATTGTTGTAAATATTGCAATATTTATCCTGAGATTAATAACTTCTGTTTATAAATCTTAAGATTCAATTGTTTTGTTTTCACTACCGGTTGTTATCGATTACTGGTATGTCTATGGTATCAAACATTTTTGTAAATAGAAACTGATATCATATATATATAATGCATATATTAATTGATAAAACTATAGCTATAACTCCAACGACACATATATTCAATACATTATATAATTAATTGACTAATGAATTCAGAATATTCTGTTCTATCAGGATGTCAATGAATGGCTGGGCACAGATGCAATCCAAAGTAATATTCTAGTCATTACAGGAGACTCAATACGAGACTCGATTAAATCAAAATTCGAATATTCATTAAGTTTAGAGGAATAATAGGTTTTCATCAAAATTGCGATAAAATCAACCAATAATTGCAATTAAGTTTATTTTTGTTAGCAATTGTGTGACATCTCTGCCCTGTCTTTTCACATCAAGTGATTGCAAAAGGAGTGTGAAATCTAGTCATTAGAAAAACAAACAAATTTGTTATGCAATAAAACAAATCATTCCTTTAAATCGAGGTCATTGTAAACTGAATCAAATGGTGCATACAATCAGACTATCGCTTCAATCAAATCATTTCAATCAAGAATTCTTCCAATTATTCAATTCAATCGAAAATTCAATACTTGTATGAAAAGTGGACTTCTTTTTGACCAATCAATAGTAAATTGAATCAAAATTAGTGTACAATCAGAGTAGGGATGAGTCAAAACACAAACCAAATACCGTCCGTTAGGTTTGTCTTTTGGTTCAGGTTTACAATAGACGACAGAAACGATTTAAATGATACAAATTGTGTGGAATATTAATTATAGTTTGAACTATCATTGAACTAATCATTTGTTTGTTATGCTGTGCTCTCATCGGTTTGCGATAAAAATAAATTTATTTTAACCAAAAAGATTCGAACGAAATGACAAATAAGTCGTTCTGTAATCAATCATTTTTGAATCTATGCACTTCTCGATTGAAAATTATGAGTTTAGACATCAATCATCGAATATAATACTTTCCTATAATAGTATGTGTGCTAGCTTAATCTACTTCTTATTATAATGTTAAGCAATTGAATGGATTGGAAATTTCGGCAAAATTTCGATACTCAAGAAAATTCCAGTTATTTATGAATATGTTTCAGAAAATTGTGTCATTTGATTACAAATCAGTTTTTAGTTTAATTTGAGAATTAAAGCGATAAACAAATAATTATTAATTAATAAAATGTGAAACATATTTACCCTCTGATGACAGCTATACTTAATTTGCGACAAATTTATTCAAATAATTATTTTTGAAAAGACAGCAAACATTTGCGTTAATAGACATGAATTAAATAAAGAAATGAAAATCAAATATTTGTCGTCAAACTTGTGGATTCATTTGGCACACAATGAATACCAGGACTGAGATTACAATCCATTCAATAGCTATGAATTTGTTTCTGTTATTATTTAACAGATTTATGAAACTAATGTAATATAAACCCCCAAAACAATAATTTTTATGCATCGCTGAAGTATTACTCAAATTATTTGAACAGAGAATCTGTTGGGAAGTCTTGGAATTCCTGTCAGTATTCGTCTATCAATAATAATTCGCAGAGCAATAATAAATTGTACAGGTAGTTCTCAATCTATTAGGTCTTTACGACAATCGATTATTAGAGCAATACATTACAAACCATTTTTCCTCAATAATTGATATAATTATAGCATTAATTACAAAAACGACACAAAATAGTAATAATTATTACATTTCTTCGACTAATTATTTTAATTTTTTATTAGTGTAAATAAAACTTAAAGTAATTGAAGAGAATGTCATTAATTCAAAAATATTTTATTACATATACTCTCAAATTTCTACTTAATTATCAAAATTGACTTTAATTGATAACTTTCTCATTGTTTTGAATAATGACAAAAAAGGATTTGATAGTAAAAACTTGTAAATGTTATGGGAAGTTGAAAACTGGTGACAATCTGTGCGCAAATAAAATCAAGAATTATTTGATGGATCAATTGAATAAACATACAATTAAACGACTATTAAATTTAATGTAAAAATATGCATAAAATTCAAGTTTTAATAAGTGTTAGGTTTACATATGAATTGTGTTTAGAAAACAAATAATTTATTGTATGAGAAAAACACTGAAATTTGTAAATTTTGAATATAGACTAAGTTATGGTTTTATATATATTTTAATTTCATTTAACAGTTATCTATTGTATTGACTAAAACTATTTGATAAGACAATTGACAAAAATGTGTGATTCGGTTGAATTCATAAATAAAGTATGAATTTTGAGTAAAAAAATTGTTGCATTTAATGGAAAAGTGTAAAAGAAAAATGTGAAACAAATAATAGCAATAATGATAATCTAGATGATTTATTTATCCGTAATAGACATCAATAATAATTTGATGGCCAGAGCTATAAATTGCGAGAAAAGAGAATTATATTTTTTTGTGACCATTGGCTGCAATGTCTGTATTGCTATTTAAGATGTGATTTAATGTTCTTATAATAAGAGGTTTACTGGAATTTATAGCATTCTTTAGAAAATTGTTGCATTCGTTGATAATCTCAAGAATTATATTCGTTTGTAATAACACAGACATCATATAATTCATTTGTATCTCTAAACACATAGCGCTGTATAACTATAACGGTTGTGCTAACAGTAATAAGTCATCGAGCAATAAAACATTTGCCAAATCAATAATCGATAGAATGCCTCCAAAAGAATTTTTTTGTCCACTATTTCCAGAGCCAAACGACAACTTCCAAGAGTTTGCAAAAGGATTCGTGCGCTCAGAATATTATCTTTTGGCTGATGGCTCTGTTGGCTCTCTGTTTGTGTGAAATACATATCCGACCATTTTGTGCGACAAAAACATTTACTTATCTTATTAGAGCATCACTTGTGTGCTATGCTCTTCTCTCTCTCTCTCTCTCTCTCTCTCTCTCTCTCTCTCTCTCTCTCTCTCTCTCTCTCTCTCTTTCTTTCTTTCTCTCTTTCTCTTTGTCTCATTGTTTGCAATGTTTTCATCAGTTGTAATATGAAAGTCAGTCAAATAGTGAGTGTCTGAACGATTTTGATCCCGAGTCGCGATATTTCTTAGTTCATTACATGCAAAGACAGATCACTTGTTAGCCGACTAACTATATTCAGTGTCCAGATTAGGGGTTATAATAAATCAAGTCAAGTGACACCAACTACTCTATCACATCGGTGTAGCGCCTGATGTATACGACATTAACATTATATACATTATACCAATGATATCAATGATAGCATTGACTCTGTTATAGACCACAATAATAATGAGATATCGTTGGCACAAATGAGACCAAACACTGTCTCTATTAAAATGAAATAATGAACTCATAGTATGTAGTGATAGGATAAACAAGTCATCACTTTTTGATGACAAGCGATGATTCCAATGACTACAAACTGATCTTTTCTTCCAATTATTTGCCGAAATGAGAATTTGCCAGAAAATAGTCTCCATTCAAATGATTGCTTCCATTGATTTGAAGTTTTTGATCCCAAATAAGCGAAGCGTACTATCATTTAGAAACCAATCTTTCGTTCAATAAAAGTAACTCAATATAAACAATAGCGCTGTCACTAAATCTGAATACATTAGACATGAAGAACAGTGTATCCAACACTTGACAACTGATATTTTAGACGTCCAGTACTTCAGTGTTGTTTAAGTGCTGATTAATGCAGTGCCAACTCATAGTCATTGCAAGCCTTGTATGTATAGAAAGACTAAATAAACTACCAGTGATTTGATGATTCCTAACACACTTTTTCAACAAAATATAATATTTACACAAAAATGTCGATCTTTTTCTAAGTAAACACATATTTCTTTGTACCGGCGCTAAAGCTTTTCTAAAAGTCTTGTTGTTTGGACAGAATAAGTCTCCGTTCGGGGATAATATAAGTTGTGAAGAAATATGGTCTATCCTAACATAGGTTAAGAAGTGACTATTTATTTGTTATACTATGCAGACAATATCGACACCGGCGCTAATGTGTTATAAAAGGTAGAGTCAGTCCACTTTGTTGCAGAGGCTCTCTGTCTGAGTACTGGTCTGTGGATGTGCACTCAATAATAGTCAAAGTGAGGATATGTATGCAAAATGAATGACTCATGCAATCCTCCCACGACGCTCAGCACAAAGAGTGATGAGAGAATAGGGCAGAGTATGCATGTGTGAGTCCTGTATTTCTATTTTGGGTAGTGTTTGAACTCTAACTGAATTAGTTGTGGTTCCCTAACCAACCTAGCTAACCTTCGATTCTAATTGCATTCGATGTTAATTAGAGTTAAGCTCATTAGAGATTGCGGTCAACACATAAACCCGAAACCAATTCATTTGATTAGAGTTGGACTCAAACTCAGCGCACTTTTCCAATGACTGATGTATTTATACATTCTGTCAATAAGACCAACAGTGGACTTAAGACTCACTTATTAAAGATGTTAATAAGCAAAGAGAATTCAGGTGTCATTTGACAACAGGTGGTAGAAGTGGAACACCATTACAATCAGTAATGAAAAGAGAGGCCAAACATTCTATTCTTGATTCGATTCCATACTTTCAAAAGCGAGGGAGAGAAGAGATGGAGAGAAGAGTCAGTGAATACTTGTGTGCAGTGTATGTGTGTTGTGTTGGAAAACGTCATTCAATGGGTCGATATTTACAGCAACAGAAATATACTCTGAGTTAGAGATACGACGTCTGCACTATTGCTACGCAAAACTTGTTTCCAAAGCTCTACAGGTTTTTATAGTGAAACCCTCATCGCTTTTACAGTTTTATTGTAGTGCATAAGATTGTTAGTCAGGTCCTTTGTTACGCACCACTGCCACTCCAATAGTTCCAAAACTTTTTCAGTTCGATCGAAATTATATTGAGCTCAATGTTCACTGCTTTAGGTATGACTGTGCTCTCTCCCGGTCTACTCAGTGCTCAGCACTACTCACGCCTTGCATTACCAATGCTTTAAATTACAATTTTTTGTTCGTTCGATTCGTATCTTTTATTTTGTTTTTGATTTTTGATTTCAAATCTATTTATAAGACGTTATTCTCTTTGAGATTCAATTCAATACTTCAAAACTCTTATCCGAAGCGCAAAATAATTAGACTATAAAATAATGAATAATTTAATTAGTTTTGCTTCAAAAACACATTTCATTATTTTTTAGGCCAAATAATAAATTGTATAATAAATTTAAATCTCAAAAATTAAGTCAAAATCTAGAATATAATCAAACGGAAAAAATAATCAGAAACATTGGGTTCGTTATAATGTTGGGTAAAACAATTATTATCCTTTAGTTCTTCTCTTATAATAAACCGTTAGTCTGCAGATCACACCATTTCCAGAGTTTTATTTTATTTCTTTGTATTTGTAGTGATTGTTGTGTTATTTATATGTCTATATATTTATCGATATGTGAAAAATAGCGCATTCAAGCAATCGAAACAAAATTGAAGAGACGTAAAGAATAAAAATATTTTCTTCTTACCAGAATAAGTTATGTCTAACGGTGTAAAATCTAAACCAATGAGCTCTCTCTCTCTCTCTCTCTCTCTCTCTCTCTCTCTCTCTCTCTCTCTCTCTCTCTCTCCTCTTTCTGCTAACGAAAGCGGCTTTTCTTAGAGTTACTCGTAAATTGACTTTTCTTAACCGTAGAGAAGAGTATGTTTTTGTGCCTCAAATAGTTGTGATTCTGTTATACATTGGTATCGATAATCAATTTTTCAATAAATGAATTTAAAGTTTATGTGAATCTTCGCAAAAAACATAACAAAAACACTCAAAAATAGCTCAACTCTTAAACAAAGATCTTGTTTGGAGTAAAACCTGTCATAAGAATATATAGAGAATATAGCGTAGAGTAGAGTCTAAGTGTAGTCACAATCAATGTGAAGACCCCAGTATCGGGTGCTTTAGTAGAGCAACAGTAAGGAGCGATCGAATAGTAATGCAACAAAAAGTAATGTTATTTTGCAATCAATGCACTGCTTTCTAATGCTATGAAATTGATTAAAAAGCATTCATCCAAATTAAAAAATTCCTGGTTGTGGTACAACCCATACAGTCTTCTCAACTAATAAAACCCATTATTATAATAAACATTAGAGATTGTATTGTTGTTTCCTTTTTCAGCTATAAATGTCGCAATTCATCGATCAGTTCAACCAATAATTCTATTAAATTCTTAGCAAATCTTTGGTCAGATTTGACTTTTGGTCACAAATATATATAAATTCAATTCAATTACATTTCGATTAAAACCAATGTAAAAGTTAGAGTCCAATCGTTTTTTATTTTTACTGAATCCGGGCTCCCAATCCTTTCTTACTCTCCCTATCCTTTAAGTGTCTGCCAGTCATTCGCTGTTTCCGTCATTTCAGTTCTCATTGAGTGAACATTCAATTCATTTTCATATAACACATAAAATACAAAGTTTTCTAACAAAGGAAAGGCTGAAAAAGAAGAGGAAAAAAGTTTTAATTTTCGAGCGAATGAATTTCAATCGCATATTATTCCTAATCTGAATATTTATAACAGAAAATAGTGACATAAATATTAATGTTATATATATTTACAAAAATCTATTATTAATATAACATAATAGGAGTTATTCTCTACTTAACTAATAAAGTAATTCAAATGTTAGACAAAAACGGAAAGACATGCGATTCGTGAAAATTATTCAAATATTATTGATTTTGTTTTATAAAAGTATTGGTTTTTTGCAAAATTATTTTTTGATCTGTTGAAACAAAATAGGTATTCTATTGTCAAATCATATGCTCTTGCAATGAAAAGGCAACAGCCTCTCTTCCAGTTCACTCAATGTTCATTCCTTTAAACTTCATATGAATTGATTATATCATCGATTGATTCGAATTCCGTATATTTCGGTCAAATAACTTGTTGTTCAATAAATGAAAATGAATTTGTATTTTAAGCAAAAATCTATTTTTGTCTCCTTTGGGCCAAAAATCGATTCAAACTATACAACAAAAACATATTTAATCGATACTCTATCAGTGATGCCCAAGGGGAGAGGGTTTAGCCCAAATACCCTCTAATTTTTAGGCTTGAGGTACCATCAAGTTTTCTCGAAGATCGGACTCCCTCCCTCCCCCCAAGCGTCGAGTGAAGCGAGGCGACGAGTTTTTGGTAACCTTTTGGTAAAAATTATAAAAAAAGTCCTTAAATTTTTTTGGTTGGACTCCCCCCCCCCCCCTAGAATTTTAGGCTTACCCCTACCTATTCCTCTTGAAAAAAGATTCTGTGCCCCATCCCCCTGAGGTCGGGTACCTTGGGCATCACTCTATTGAGAAATAGTGTATGAAATAGATTATTGAAACGATTTATTTAAAAATTATTTTTTTTCTATTTCTCTTGAAAACAATCTCTTTTTCACTCGGCGTCCATCAATTATACTCTTGGTTTTGCTCTACTATTTTCGCTTATATTTTATTTTATGAAAGGTCTTAGAAAAAGTCATTTTTCAGTAACTTATTCTTCTAATCTGAAGATATACATCATTCTGTGTATTCATTTTAATTCTCTTTATATATTAGTCACTCCATAATCTTTTTTCTCCGCTCTTTTCTATTCAATAATTTTTAGGCACAAAAAAAGAAATTC
>JAQFXL010001489.1:0-11723 GCA_034693445.1 Edwardzetes edwardsi | reverse complement strand
AAACTATCAACAATTCAAACGAATTGCCAACAAATTAGTAATCAATTGTTTGACTGATTCACTCGATTTTGGTCTCTTTTTTTCGCTCAAAGTTATTATCTGGTCTCACAATGGAATTCGAAATAGAACCAGAAAGTGATGAGGAGTTTGTCGATCCAGACTTCCCAGAAGCTAATCAAGAAATTAATGTTTATGAAGAAGAAGTGATAATTCCAATGGAAATCGAGAGCGATGAGTCAGAATGGGCTGAAGATAATTCGAAAGGTGATGATTGGCTTCCTCTATACAAACCATCGAAGTTGGGCGCTCTCGTGAAACCGGAATCACCGATAAAAGCTTTCAGACTATTTTTCACGAATGAATTGATGGATAATATCAGGAAATGGTCAAACGCTTATGGTTTGAAAAAAGACAATGAATTCAAAACATTTTCTTCGGAAGAATTGGACAAAGTTCTCGGAGTTCAAATAGTTATGGGAATTAACCGACTCTCGGCTGAAAAAGACCATTGGTCAACAAGAAGATTTTTGAATTCACCAGACATCAGAGCAGTTATATCACGGGATCGTTATCTGATGATCAAAAGATCGCTTCGCCTTTACGACACAGAGATGACCGTCACTAATGACGCACTTCACAAAGTGAGAATAATCCTCCAACATATTCCATCAGTTTCTCGAGCTGTTTACCAGACATCGCAACACATTGCTATAGATGAAAGTCTGGTCAAATTCACTGGTCGCTTATCGTGGAAACAATACATCAAATCCAAAGCGGCTAAATTCGGCATCAAGTTTTTCGTCTGCTGTGAGGCAAAAACTGGATATGTACTCAATTGGAAAGTTTACTGCGGCCGTGAGGATGAAATCGGATCATATACGAAACGAATTGTTATGCGTCTTTTAGAACCACTTTCACCCCAAATTGGTTTAGAAGTATTCACCGATAATTACTACAGCAGCCCTGATTTAGCTGAGTCTTTGATATCACTCGGCATTGGATTTACAGGAACAGTTAGATCGAATAGGCGGGGTTTGCCATCGGTTCTTCATAAACACAACAATCCTCTCAATAAGAAGAATAGAGGTCCGATCTTTCTGCGAAGAAACAAATTGTGTTGCGTTAGCTTTTTTGACAACAAATTGGTTAACGTTATTTCGAGTACTCATGGATTCGGAGTTGTTACGAAAAGAGATCGAAGAAATTCTCAATTTCCTGGAGGAAAAGCTGATGTTGAGATTCCTGAAATCATTGATTACTACAACCATTTCATGGCAGGAGTGGATCTCTACGATCAAAAAGTTCAGTACTATTCATACCAGCATCGATCATCAAACTGGACACAGTGTATTCTCCATTTGGCCAAAGAGGTATCACTGCACAACTCATATATTCTTTGGTGTAACATATATGGAACGAAAATGACCTCAAAACAATTTCGCCTATCAATTGCCGATGCTTTGACGGGACCCATAAAAACTTCCAACAATTCAACACCTGATTCATCTTCAGTTTGCCATAAATCGATTCTCAAACCGATATTGGATCGTGGAAACAGAAAAATACAAAAAGATTGTGTTGTTTGTCGGCTTTCTTCGATAAGAAAAAAAGTATCAAAATGTTGTTCTCAATGCGAGAAACCTTTTTGCTCGGACTCTGATTCCATCGCTTACACATGTTTTCAGAACCACCTCCTCTTTAATATGTAAGATCTAATACTCATTCTAATATAAATCAAATTTTTGCATTATTTTATAGCCCTTAAGTAACTGCCGTCAAGTATCGATGTCTCCTCATAAGAAACAGTTCACAACGATTTGATTGTCAGACATATTACTCATCTTTTGCTTAACCACTTTTCATTGAAGAACCCATCGATATCAATGGCCACCGATTTTGAATGAAAACTATAGTTATTTGTAATTCGACTTTTCTTTACTATACATAGACATAATGAATTGAAAAATGACAGTTTATTTCATTATAATTATAATTTTTTCAAATTTCTAAATAAAACAATTGTTTTTGACACAAATGCCATAATATCGAGTTAATCAGTCAAATAATTGATTACTTATTTGTTGAACTAAATCGTGAGTTTCGAGAATCAAAACAAGAGTCACAACAAATCGAAGAACAGATATTGACTTTGAGATCAATTTTGAGCGACAAATAGAGACCAAAATCGAGTGAATCAGTCAAACAATTGATTACTAATTTGTTGGCAATTCGTTTGAATTGTTGATAGTTTTGATCTGAAGATGTGATCAAACACTGGACTGAATCGTGAGTTTCGAGAATCAAAACAAGAGTCACAACAAATCAAAGAACAGATATTGACTTTGAGATCAATTTTGAGCGACAAATAGAGACCAAAATCGAGTGAATCAGTCAAACAATTGATTACTAATTTGTTGGCAATTCGTTTGAATTGTTGATAGTTTCGATCTGAAGATGTGATCAAACACTGGACTGAATCGTGAGTTACGAGAATCAAAACAAGAGTTACAACAAATCGAAGAACAGATATTGACTTTGAGATCAATTTTGTGCGACAAATAGAGACCAAAATCGAGTGAATCAGTCAAACAATTGATTACTAATTTGTTGGCAATTCGTTTGAATTGTTGATAGTTTTGATCTGAAGATGTGATCAAACACTGGACTGAATCGTGAGTTTCGAGAATCAAAACAAGAGTCACAACAAATCAAAGAACAGATATTGACTTTGAGATCAATTTTGAGCGACAAATAGAGACCAAAATCGAGTGAATCAGTCAAACAATTGATTACTAATTTGTTGGCAATTCGTTTGAATTGTTGATAGTTTTGATCCGAAGATGTGATCAAACACTGGACTGAATCGTGAGTTTCGAGAATTAAAACAAGAGTCACAACAAATCAAAGAACAGATATTGACTTTGGGGTCAATTTTGAGCGACAAATAGAGACCAAAAACGAGTGAATCAGTCAAACAATCGATTACTTATTTGTCAGAAATTTGACTGTAAATGCGATTCTTGTTTGTGTATCGATATCGAGGTTTGACTGCATTTTACTCAAAATACAAGTGAATTCAAAAATATCGGTACTCGTTCTCTGATTGGTTCGCCTAATTTAGGCGAACCCGTCAAACATGAGTTAACTCTTTTGAATTCAATTTCAATACTTTTTCGAATATAATATAAATTCTTATTTTTGAAATGCAATAAATCGCGTGAAAAATGATTTAACAATAAATGCTTTCGGATTCTGACATCACTTTTATAAAGTTTTATTCATTATATTTATTCCGTAAACAATACACAAATAAATCAGTTTTAGTCAGTATTTAATGAAAATCAGATAATATTTAATTGAAAAATGAGACAAAATTTAGGCATAAAATAAGTAAAATAAAAATTCTTGAAATTAATATTTGGTTTAAAACTGAGTCAAAACTAAAGAGTATTATAAAAATAATATCATTTGAACTCAAATTGAATTTACACGGAATATATCAACAGAATAATGAACAACACAAAAGTTATGACCAAAGAAACATCCGATGCAAGTGATGTCCCACTTGTTGTTAAATCTAATTGAGAACTTGTAGAGCTTGGTAATCCTTCAGCTGGTTTATCTTCAATCGGTTTGATTGTTCCAGAACCTTTATCGCTTTGAGACTCCTGTTGATCATTGTTAGAAGGAGCTGCGGGAGGCTGTGTGGACGGTTGGTTCATAATGTTTGGATTTGTTGGCCCTACCGGTTGCGGACTGATATTGCGAGGATTGTCAAGTGGTGGCTGATCTTCAATAGGTTGTGTGTCTGAATCCCCAGAACCCGGAATTATCCTCTCATTGATGGGTTGATCGCATCCAAAGAGAGCTTTGTTTGGCAGCCATTCATCGCATTCTTTGCCGCTCTTAAGAATTTTGGGTCGTTTGCAATATTTGTCTCTCTTGAAGAAGTAAGCGATGTATCCGTCCTTTGGATTGTCTGCTTGTATTGTGAAAGCAGCGCTCAGGTCTGTTGGGAAGGACTCGTTATATTTGCCGCCAAAATAACCACTTGGCTTATTATCGATCGTCCAAACCCTATATCGGGTCGAAAAGTAATAACTTTTGATGCCTTTGAAGCCAATGAGAGTCGGGTCGTCCATATTTCCATCGTGAATGGCAGCCTCAAAGCCACCCGTCGGGAATCGATTGTGTGACAGACCGGAGGATTCCGTTTTCATATTTCCCTTGTCGTCCCACAACCAGTAGCTCTTGCCTTCAGTTTTGACAGTCTTTCCCCTATCAGTTCCGCCCAAAAGAGTCACTACAGTATTGTTCTTGAATATTGATCCCATTTTCTGAAAGGGTATTTCATATGGACCGTCGAGTGTGGCCGACTCGCCCGTAAGACCATTCAATATCCAGTAATAACGTCCTCGATATAAGCGGACGGTGTTGTTGACCATTCTGTCGGCTGCGTTGATAATTGGCCGCTCGCATAGAGACTCGATTTTGTTCTCTTCTTCTTCTATCTCCTCATCGGACAAAACAATTGATATAAAGACAAATAAATAGCAAAATATCTTTAATTTAAACATTTTATTCGTAAAATCTTTTTTAAATAAATCGTTGAATTTTTAGTTTATTTTCGAATTTCAACTTAAGTTAAATTCGAGTCATTTGACGGCGCGCTCAACAAACAGGGCATTCAAACCATTAGTTTCGGTGCCTTTTGTACGCTAGACGTAAGGGTTTGCCAGATATAAAGCTAATTAGCTCTTCATATTTGATTCCTCGATATATTGTCGCTCTAAAGGATGTTTTGGTCACCGAAATGAGAGAATCTGAATCGGAGACCAGTCAGAGACGTTGGATCTGTTATGAAGACAAAGGCACACCATAAAGGTTTCTATGAGATATGTAATACCTAGAAATAAGGTTAAACGAGTAAAGGAATTGGAAACGATGCTCTGTATTCCCTCCAGGGCTTAATTTAAAAACATTTACTACTGAGATGAAGGCTTAGCGGAAGTCATGTGAAGACAATCTTTGAATCTCTGGTTCAATTACATCGAACAGGTCGAAACACGTAATCCTCAACTCGAAGACATCGATTTGGATAAGAATGAGCCCTACCCTCGAATGCAGTGCAAAATATAGTTTCGAATACTTATACATCATTTTTAATGTAATTTTTACTCAAAATATGTTTGTATTTGATTTTCAATAAATTTGTGGCAATTTTTTAATTGAAAAAATAATAATTATTATTATCTAAAGTATTGCCAAAAAATTATATCAAAGAACTGCTTTCAAAAACTTGGAATCAGAATAAAAATTTGCTCGGAGTTTGCGTACAATAAGAGATCGATACCATCGTATGACAAGAATACAATGTCTGAAAAATGTGTCAAAGCTCTTAAAAATAGATTCATCTAGGTTTTTATTAAAGCCCAATATTCGACAATCGGTTTGAGTGATTAAAATGAATGACAAAACAATTACTTTAAGTAATGGACTTTCTTTGCCTTTTGTTGGATTAGGTATGAAAAAAGTGAATAATTATTCTTCAATTGATTTGTTTTATTTTTGAATCATTCATGTTAAGAATATTGAAATATTTTCAAAGATTGCATCTATTTGATTTATATCGCATTTTATTTCATATTTAAAACTAAGAAATCATTAATGACTTTTCATAAAAAATTTATTAATTTATGACATTTGAATCGTCCTTCAAATTCTTGATTATATTTTTAGAACAAATATTTTAGTCCTAAACATGAATTGAATCCATTTTGATGTTGATTTTAGGGACGAGTCATAGCGGAGGATATTCTCATCAGGCAGTTGTCTATGCACTCAAAGATGTCGGCTATCGGCTCATCGACACCGCTAAGAGATACGGTACCGAACGATTGATCGCCGAAGCCATCAAAGTATTACTTAAATATTACTTTAATCACTTTATTTATTATTTTGAATCTTTTAAAAATATTTAGTGATTTTGTTTGTTTAGGAAAGCGGTGTTCCCCGGGAAGAGATCTTCATATCCACCAAATTATGGCCAACAGATTACGGCTTTGAGTCAACAAAAACTGCATTCAAGGGTTCATTAGAGAGATTGGGAGTTGAATACATTGATCTGTTTCTAATGCATTGGCCCGAAGTCTCGTCCAAATGTGAGGATAAATGGAAGACATTGTCTGAAACGTGGAGAGCATTGGAATCGTTATACGACTCCGGACTCTGTAAAGCCATTGGTGTCAGTAATTACGGAATCGAAGAATTTGAGAAATTGTTGAATGATTTAAGTATTAAGCCTCACATCAATCAAATAGAGTTCCACCCCTACCATAACCCAAAAGACGTGCGTCAATACTGTGAAGACCATAAAATCCAGATCCAAGGCTACTGTCCATTAGGTAACGGAACTTTGGTCAATGAAGATATCATCAAAGATATGGCTCAAAGACACAATAGAACTCCCGCCCAGGTCCTAATTAGATGGTCGATCCAAAACGAAGTGCCCACTATTCCCAAGTCTACCAAAGAGAAGAGAGTGGAGGAAAACTTTAATGTTTTTGGCTTTGAATTGACTGAATCTGAAATGATATCATTGAATGGTTTACACGACGGCCGCAAATTCATCGACGCCTCAGAAATCAAACAAAAGATCGACGACCAGAAACCCGACGGTTATAAACTCGATCCAAATATTCAACAAATTCTTCAGAGTAATAGACGAAAGTCTTAAAACTTATTTCAAATAAATTGTTTCAAAACTGATAACTAAAGTCAAAATAATTACCGTATTCCCGCGCAATAGGCTACATGCGGTGTAAAGTGAGGTTGAGATGGTGTCGGTTAACCCCGGGTAAACAGACATATCGGTCAAAATGAGGGAAAATAAAATTTCATGAATTATATTAATTTTGTAGATAATTTGTAGATAGTTTTTTGTGTCAGAAGATTAAGTAAAATGTATTTCAAGCCATAGGACTGATAAATTCAGATAAAAGCATTGAAGATTTAAATATCATTTGTCTTTTATGACATTATTTCTGATTGTTAATAAAATATTTCTACAATTTATTGAATTTTTGTATTTTTGTACCCAATCTATACCGACATGTCGGTAGGCATCACAAAGCATTTTTTGAAGAAATGACCAACCTAAGCTATACCGACATGTAGCTTATTGCGCGGGAATATGGTATCAAAATAAAAATTTCATTTCATTTTAAAACTATTATAAAAATTTTATTTGACTTATCCCAACATTTGGGATTCAACTGAAAGTCCCCATGATGATCGAACTTTTCAACAAACAAGGAATTTTTATCAATATTAAATATGTTATCTTATGCCAGATCATATAATTTAAATAAATTAAATTTCCTTCTATTGATTGAGAGTTTATTCTTAAGTGAAATAATAATTAAAACAATGAATTTGATTGAAATAAATTCGTATAAAATATAAAACACTGATATGACAATCATTTTAGTTCCGGTCATTTTTACAGCACCTCAACATTGCTTTTATAATAATTATTTGTTTATAAATAGTTTGAATAGACTTTGAATTCACATTTCTTATGATTTGTTGGAATGTTTTAACTAATAAGTGATTAAAATATGTTTGAAATTAACAGCAAAAAAGTTATTTTTGTATTTAAATCGAGAATTTCTATCGACATAAATAACATCAAGAATTTTAGTAAAATATTTTGATTACATTATATAATAATAATAATAATAAATAAATTGTTATTATTAATTACATGTTTACTATCGATATTATCACAAATTTATTCGTCGGATATAGCGATGAAATTACGAAATATTTGTTCAATTATTTTATAGTTTAATGTTTTGAATGAATATTCAGTTTTTTAATATATTTTCTTAATATTCTTAATTAAAATTTCTGAAAAATTCAAAACAAAAGTAATATAATTATAAATTTGAATTGCAGTCAAATGAAGAGAAATGTTATTTTTAGAAGAAATTATTAATTTATCGATTTTTTACAACTCCTAGCTCAATCATGTAGAACATCACAATTCGATATTCTGAGTACTTTTGGATCAATAATTTAAAATTAATATATTTCTGAAGAATTCAAATGCTATGAAAAAGTAACGATTATTAGTGATATGAAAATAAAATAAAGTATATTTTATCCTAAATTTGCATAATTTAATACTTCAGTCAATTTTCTAACGATTCAAATGATTTTCGCTGAATAGATCACCAAAAGTAGAGAAAGTGCCAAGGGTAACCCCTCATTCTTTCTGTAACTTGAACGCGATCACTTAGATGTTTACAGTTTTGTGAATACCTGTTAGTAAGATTATTTAATACAAGTAACTTGGTCATTGAAATCATTTTGAGTTCTTTCTTCTAATGAATATTATTTTTAGACTGCAATTAATATTTGAATTCTGGATCCGATTAATGATAATAAGAACAAACAAATTCTGATTATAAACAGAATAATAAAATGTTTTTAAACAATAAGAGACGAGTAATAAATGCTAACAACTATTGAGTTTCGGAGAATTTGAAGCATTTGATTCATCACTCGGGTTGTCATGAAATTGCATTTCATTTTGATCTAAAGACGATGGACTCAAATTCTGAGAAGTTTTCTTTAAGATACTTCTTAACCTTCCCTCTCCAGGTGAAAGTGGTGACAGTGGTGGCTGTTTTATTTCGGTTGCTTGGGGGCTGAGTGTTGCACCTGATAGCATTGGAACGGCCAATGGGTCTTTGCTTGAACTCGATGTTATGCTTTCCCTTTCCCTCATAAATATTCTTTTTAGAGAAATTCCTAATCTCTCGACCTTTGAATGAAAATTTTGGAATAATTAAAATCAATTAAAAGTAGAAATCAAACTAATTTTTAATGTATTTTCAGTTACTATTCGTTAAAATCTTTTAAAATAAGAGGCAATCATTTAATGGAGTGAAGGACTGAAGGCAATACCTATTCCTCAGATTAACACTAAATGAGATTCAACTGAGAATACATTGTTGTGAATGAAAATTAGTGGTGAAATGAAATCAATCACTTGTTTTAAGGCACACTCGCAGTCGTCTTTGATGGCAGTCAACAAATCCATTTCAGTCTTGAGAACACTCATATCCCACATAAAGTTTTCTGCAATTTTGTCGGCTTTTCTGCCTTTAATGCTGTTTGCATTGCAAAGGGTTGGCAATTGATCTCCAAGACTGACCACTGAATCGTGAATCTCAGACAACTAAATGACAATAAGTTAGAAATGCTTTCAATCAAAGCCTTTGATAATGAACTTAATCACAAGTAATAGAGTTTATTGTATTTCTGAATCACATAACTTACCATTTCTATGGAACTCTTGGCGTTTTGAGTCACATAATAGAACTCAGAGACGGCTTTCTCTATAGTATTCATTGTCTTCGTTAGCTTCGGTGTGAGATCTCCCGTCGCTTTTAGCACCGGATACTATATTTACATAAAAATTCAAATGTCTTTCAGTAACTCTTATCTTAAGAATTAATTTTTTTAATTTAAAACTTGAGTTGAATTTAATTGATTTTCTAGGAAAGTAATTTCAAGTGAAATGTTTTTCATTTATTTAATCAAATATTTATCAAAATATTGTCTTTTATACGTATTTCAACATTTAATGAATGAAAATCTACTCTCAATTATACTTCAATTTGTTTTCTTAAAAAAGCGATTAATCAAAAGCTAACGATTTTGTAGTGTTTATTCTTCCTCTGAACAGAACAGATATAGGGCTGTTTGCAGTCTTACCCCCTGATCAGTGGTGACGACTTCGCATGATAGCACCGTTGAAGTGGAGGCCAACCTCAAAGTTATGACTCGGAGGCATTGGGCCATATTTGCACTTTCCTGTAGAGAACACTCATCGCACAAATCAATTATGACTTTTTCAACACTTTTTCTCAATTGGATCGACTCATGTATTAGAGTGGAAGCACTTTTAAATTGTTCGTCAATTGCTTTAACGCCAACAGTCCTAAAGTCTGTCGACTGTTTCTGAGACCAACTCCTTTTTCGTCGCAACTTTTGTTTAGATCCGTAGCGATGGGTCAGAGAAATGTGAACAAAGATTGTGGCGATAGGAAGGCATTCGCCATCCACCTGATAGAGTCTTATATGTTTATACCCGGGTTGGATACACTCGACGGGCACTACATTCTGACCAATAAAGTCATCGTTGATGTAATCATCGTCGAGTACGACAAACCTAAGAAGTGCTAATTCGGGGACCGATATATTGAATTCAAAACTTTCATCAAATATTGGGTTATCGTCCGTAACAGTTCTGGTTCGGGCCTCTGCACAGTCAGCAGGAACTCCAAACAGCTGCACCATTACATAAGGATCGATTGAGGTAGCTTTACATGACGCCCCTCGAGGGCGAGGTAACTGTTGGCCGCTTATTATCTTCAATCTGATACAGAGGGGGTCTATACCTGTTTTGGCAAATTTGACAAAATATTTTTGATCACTTGATAACTATTCATAGAATTCAAATAAATTATGAAAAATAAATTCCTGGTTACTAATTGTTTTAATCAAATATATTTGGATTATATATCAATTTCAAAGACTTTTTACGTTTAATAAATAAATGAATAATTTTTGTGAGAAAATTAAGCAAATATTGAAAAATATTACTAAAGTTTACATTCAGTGCTATAATTAATTAGTTTGCTTTGAGTTTCATTACTTTTGCATAAAATTGAATTAAAATTAATAGTGAAATGTGAACATCCAAGGTGGAGCATCAAAATAGAGTGTTAAACAAGAATGCTCAAATTAGTTTTCAACTAACAGTCATGAATAATTGTGATCTATTATGTTCTTCTTTTCACATTTTTATAATTAACCTTGAATATTAATAGTGAGAAATTAAGATTTCAATTATTTTTAAGGTAAAAGAGCTTGATACTTTCTATTCCAGGATTCAATTTAATCTTCAAAATGAAAATTGTGTAAAACATAATAATTTCTAAAGTAATGAAAATTTGCAAAACTAATTGAAATATGATTCGGATTACAGAATGTTATTTTTATTCTGGGAAAGTATGTATAAAACTAAGTACCTTATAATGGATTATTTGAATATTGATTAAAAATGTGCTTGCTAGCTCGAACTAACGCAAAATTGTGTAATTATTTGATAGAATGGATGACATACCCGGCAGAGAATCCTTTCGTCTGGCGTTAAACAAACAGAATCTCTCTCTAAGGAATGCTGGTTTCAGTACATAACCACAGGACCCGTTCTGACTAAACCAACCCCTGTATAGATCCATCATTTGTCCGGCCGTCTAAAACAAAGGTCAATATTGTTTTTCATTTAAAACTTATTCCCAAATAGAGAGTGTCGGGCATAGAATAAAAGGTCGCTTTTAATGTGAATAACTCGTGTTTTTAGTCATAACATTTGAAATCAAATCAATCAAAACAGAGCTCTCTTTCGATAATCAATCGGTAATAGGTTTAAAATTGAGTCAATGGCTAAGAGTCACGTCCAGGGTCTTATCGGCTGTATATGACCACAAAAATAATTTGAGAAATAATTAATAAAAACATCGAATAATTATATTTTCATCTATTAAAGCAAAAAAGCAGTCAAAATAATATTACCGTATTACCCCGGAAACAAGCGCATGCCAGTATAAATGAGGTTGGCGATACTGCGCGTAAACCCGGGGTAC
>JAQFXL010001488.1:0-11724 GCA_034693445.1 Edwardzetes edwardsi | reverse complement strand
TACAAATACTTAAGAAATACATAAAAACTTAACAAAAGTCTTAAGTCTTTAATAATTTTTACGCAAAACGTAAACACATTTTTAATTTTCATTGAGAAAAATATGGGAAAGACCCTCACGTTTAGTGGTGTGTTAGATGCGCAAAAACATATTTGTGCAGGTGAAGTCAAATGCGAAAATAGATGCTTTGAATATTTAAAAAAATTTAAAGGGGCAATTGTAAATCATATATCCTCGCATACTTTATATTATAGTTTACAGTTTTAAACAAAGCTTATGTCCAAAACTATGCGGAAATATTCATAGATTTTCTATTATTGATATTTTGCTCTAAATTTTTGTATCTCTATTCTTGCTTAAAGTTTAAGTAGCAAGATCATCAAATAGTTATGGTGAAAACTCTTTTAGATTTATTTAATAATTAGACGTAATTATGAAAATTAATTGATTAGTTGAAAACTAAATAATCTTGCATATATATATAATGACAGTGTTGTAGCACTGTTGTTTATACAGCATAAATTATACTTGCTAGAGAAGACATTTGTAATCCAGTTTCAATTTTTTCTGAAATTCTATTATAACAAATTTATAAGCAATGTTTACATTACAGTTTTTACTCTGATTTCAAAACCACCAAGTTTAATTCAAGGAATTGAATAAAACTTATTTAACTCATCACATTTCGAAATTTCGAAACAATTATGTGTTAGTAACAGTCCTTGTTCATTCCCAACTCAATTAATCAGAACAAATTACAAAAATATGACTCATCAAGTTATTAAAATTCCAAATGATAAAATTAACAAGATTGCTATTGTGATGAGTTGCACATAAAACTATGTGCTTAGGGTATGCATTGCAATCCTGAATGCCTATTAGAATGAGAGAGGGTATTTTTTGATTGCTCAGCAAAGTTTTCGGGCTCTTATCAGGTGCTTCTGCATGACTGCACTCTGGCAGTGAAATGGACGTCACCGTCATCGAGATTGACCCTAAGAAAGGCAATGGTGTGTCCGCACAGATAACGCCAGTGACAGTGTAAGCCTAAATTCAGAGCACAGAATAAGACACGCTCTGACCATAAATAACATTATGACATAACATGCTCTGAAGAGAGAGAGGAATGGCTCACTCTTTTCATGCCTTTCCATTCTGTTTATGGAAAGCCATAAATAAATGGACAGAATTTTGTGACACAGAAAACGAAAAATAAAATTTAATCACAAAATTGAATGAAAAGAATTGACTGAAAAGAGAAAACTTTAGAGAAGTTTTTATCATAATTTTTGTGGTGGTCTTCACATTACTTTATTCTGTGCTCAGCTTTTTGTGTCGAGGAATAGCACAGCCTCTTATCAGACAAATCTTTGGGAAAAAATAATGGGAAAAGTTATTTTCAAAGAAAAGGCAGTCAAACAAAAATTGGTGACAAACTGCCAGAAAAGTTGCGAATAATTTACTGAAAGACCAAAAAATAATATCAAAAAAATTGATTTCAATTTGAATATAAAGAATGCGATAAAGAATTGAATGAATATTACATTTGCAAAATGGGATAACCAGGGTTTTGTCACAAAGGGTTATTTTTCAAAATATCAATCAAAATCATACCTATCAATCTTTTTGCGTATGTTCTTAAGGTTCCTGTGCCATTTTTGAAATTTTTAGCCGAGGTATTTTTCCATTGTATCGCATCAGGATTTAAACCATTGGTTACCCCCAAATATAAAGGATAGAAAAAATTATATGAATTTCCATTCGAAACAAACATTTAGTCTCTTTCCAGTCGAGAGGATAGGGATATGTACTGAGCGCAAGAAAAAAGAACTATCACATTCTCATTTTTGTGACATTCACATATAATTCCCATAGATTTATATATACTATATATATAACTATAACTATGGATATAAAGGAATTTTTTCACACTTCGCTATCTTTCATTAAAAGCAATTGATATTTGAGATACAAGAGTTGACGGACTGGAAATTAATAATACCCATTGGAGTGAAGAGCACAGCACATAGAGAATATCTACGGGACTCTTTTTCTACTAAGAAATGGAACCACTGAAGCGTCCATTCATTACAAACACAGAATTATTCTGTTCTTTCATTCATTTCTTCCACGATTATTAACGCAGAGAATATTCTGTTTGTTTTTTCATAGCGTAAATTTTCACTATTAATTTCACCTAAATTAGAATAATTACTTAATTATGCAAGAGTAAAAAACTACTCATTTAATTATATTTGCTTCGATATAAACTACGGTCGGATTCCGCTTATAGTAACTCTCGAACAATTTTTGCGCAGAAATA
This sequence comes from Edwardzetes edwardsi, assembly GCA_034693445.1. Lineage (NCBI taxonomy): Eukaryota > Metazoa > Arthropoda > Arachnida > Sarcoptiformes > Ceratozetidae > Edwardzetes > Edwardzetes edwardsi. The sequence goes on along the minus strand of JAQFXL010001488.1, from coordinate 9,401 downwards.
TGATATTTACTAAAATCGAAGTTTTACTGTAATTTCAATTCAATTATGAATATTGTGTTAAGAAATCTCTCTTTCGTCTAATTGAAAGATGAGTTGAATTTAATTATCAAATAGTGATTAGATAAATGAGTTTGTGCTTTGGATCAATGTCGTTTTTCCACCAAAAGAAATATGATTAAGTTCTGCTCATCTCAAGAGAGACGAACACTTATTCTGTGCTCATTCTGTGCGTAAATCTATAGATGTTTATCTGTCAGTGATATAAAAAAGAGGGAATTCCTATTCAATATAAATCTGTCCATTAGTAAGCAATCACTTGCCCTGGTTTGAGGTCAACGGATTGAGATGATCAAGATTATATAGATTTTAATATAAAGTTATTAATGGTGAAAATTTACTAGATAAGATTACTAAACGCACAACTAATTTGAATAAAAAAAAATCTACTATTGTTGTTACCGTGCTTTAATCCCATTCCTATGTAGGAATGGCTGTTTTCATTGAAAGCCATAAAAACTTGGTTTATTTGGCTAGCTCATAACAAGCACAGGTTATTTAACCATGTGCACTTTACAACAATGATATGTTGCTCACAAAGTTCTTAGTTTTAGAAGTCAAGCAAATATATAGAATATGAAAAAATTACAGCTTTTAAAACAAAATTCAATATAAAACAGCCTCGGCTTTGAAATATTGAATTGCTTTTTTCAATGACCTTGTACAAATGTTACTGACAAGAGCGAGAAGTTTAGTGAATTTAATTGAAAGGCAGAAAACCTGATGAAGGCTCACATCGATAAACGTGAATTCAGCGTTAAGTAGAGCTGGGAAGAGGAAGGGGACATTCAACCCCTTTCTATGATTAGAAGCTTGAGGTTCACCCCCACCTAGAATATAAAAATTTTGACTGGGGACTCCTTTAAAAACTAAGCAACGCGAAGCGCGGCGGCAATTTTGACAGGAATTTTAAACAATTAAGCCGAACGAACTAGATTCAAGATGAATTGACGCAATTCAAATCAAATTTTTCTGTCAAAAGCAAAACTAAACTGAAATTAACTAGATAATAGTCATTTTTAAAGAAAATGCCACAATTACTCTAGATAAGACTGCAAGCTAAACGCACAACTGATCTGAATAAAAAAAACTACCATTGTTGTTACCGTGCTTTTATTCCCCCAAACTAGAGGAACAGTTCTCTTCAAAATAGCAGATGAAAACAGTGTTTATTTGGGCTAGCTCATAACAAGCATATGTTAAATAACCTTGAACACTTTCCAACAATGATAGGTAACTCTTGAAGCTACAAGTTTTAGATATCAAGCAAATAAATAAAATATGTAAACATTACAGTTTATGAAACAATTGATATGAAACGGCCTCGGCTTCAAAATATTAAATTGCTTTTTCTAATGACCTTGTACAAATGTTACTCATAAGAATGAAAAGTTTAGTGAATTTAAGTGAGAGGCAGAAAACTTAATGAAAACTCACGACAAAAAGCCAAACTTAAATACAATAAAATTATTTTCAGAATTACCCTGAGTTTAATCAATTGAAATAATCTAGGTGATATGCTGCAAAAATCAAATGAAGAACTTACTTGAGCAAAAATAACTTTTTCAATGTTGTTATTATGCATTATCCCTGAAATTCAGAAGAAACAGAAGAATTTATTCGAATTTGCTAGCTTCAAATTTAGAAGCCTAGGGACTATCAATGACAATTTCCCAACAATGAAAGGTTAAAAATCTAGACATAACTTCACTAAATGTTTTAGATATACATTAAAAAATAATAACAGTTTTCAACTTTTCAAAGTATTTATCGGATCTATATAATGAATGTAAGTAATACACAAATTATTGACTAGATTCAAATAAATGAAGACCAATTATTAGTGCTTGATAATTTTTAGCTAAATATTCGAATTTTTGAATTGAGAATTAAAAATATGAACTTGTTTACTTTTCACCACAGATAATTATCAAACAAACAAGAGCATACTAATAAATATTACTCATTAATGATAACCAGGTAAACATTCATTAAATAATTTATTGCCAATTTTTACTGAGCTTGGTATTAGGAAACCATATGCTCTGACAACATTTCATTTTGAACAATTGAAGAAATAAATGAGATAACACATCTCATTAAATATTGATCTTGCAATATATTTGAGTTTAAAAAATTTAAAATTTCAAAATAATTAGTGTTAAGTATAGCTGGCGAAGAGGAGGGCTAGACCTTCAACTCCTCGCTATGATCGAAATTTGAAAGTTTACCCCCACCTAGAATTTAAAATTTTGACTAGGGACCCCTTTAAAAATGAAGCAGCGTGAAGCGCGGCGGCCATTTTGATAGGAATATGAAATAATTAAGTCAAACGAACTAGATTTAAGTTGAATTGATGCAATTTTAAATCGAATTTATCTGTAAAAAGCAAAATTAAACTGAATTAAACCTAGATAATACCCATTTTTAGAGAAAATAGCACAATCAATTTAGACTCCCATGTTGAATTTGCCCGAAATCCTAAGCTAGACCACCCCTTTTATAGCCTTGGATCTTCAACTGTCCTGATGTTAAGGAAAGATTAATTAAATGAGTAAACAGATTAGTTTATTCAACAATTATTCAAATCAACAAGGTCAAAAATTCACTGATAACATGCATAAACAGAATTTTAAGATTAAAAAAATCCTATCATTGCAGCTCTATCTTGACGTGTATCTTGGTGATGTGTGTAGATAAGTGGTGTATTGTAATTTTCGAGAAATTTACAGAAACATTGCTTTCTCGCATCGATCAGACCAAGATGGCACTTGAAACGGGTTTGAACGTTGACTTCATTGGTGATTCAACCAATGCTTCACTACAATGATAGGTTACCAAGATATTTTTTGTGTTTATCAAGTCTTCTATACAAATAAACTTTGAAATAATTACAGTTTTTTATCAATGACAATTTTCCAACAATGAAAGGTTAGAAATCTAGACATAACTCTACTGAATCTTTTAGATTTACATTAAAAAATAATTACAGTTTTTAACTTTTCAAAGTATTTATCGGATCTATATAATGAATATGAGTAATGCACAAATTATTGACTAGATTCAAATAAACTAAGCCCAATAATTAGAGCTTGATAATTGATAGCTAAATATTTGAATTGAAAGTAAGAAATACGAACTTGTTCACTTCAATATAGGCTATTCATTTCAAACACTTGATTTTCATCATAGATAATTATCAAACAAACAAGAGCATACTAATAGAAATAACTCACTAATGATTAACCAGGTGAACATTCATTAAAAATTTATTGCCAATTTTTACTGAGCTTGGTATAAGGAAACCATATGCTCTAACAATATTTCAATTTGAACAGTTGAAGAAATAAATGAAAACACATTTTATTAAATATTGATCTTGCAATATATTTGAGTTTTAAAAATATAAATTTCTAAATAATTAAATAATTAGTGTTGAGTAAAGCTGGCGAAAAGGAGGGGTAGGCCTTCAACTCTTCTCTATGATCAAAATTTCGAGGTTTACCCCCAACTAAAATTGAAAAATTTTGACTAGGGACCCCTTAAAAAATGAAGCAGCGTGAAGTGCGGCGGCCATTTTGATAGGAATATGAAATAATTAAGTCAAACGAACTAGATTTAAGTTGAATTGATGCAATTTTAAATCGAATTTATCTGTAAAAAGCAAAATTAAACTGAATTAAACCTAGATAATACCCATTTTTAGAGAAAATAGCACAATCAATTTAGACTCCCATGTTGAATTTGCCCGAAATCCTAAGCTAGACCACCCCTTCTATAGCCTTTGACCTTCAACAGCCCTGGTGTTAAGGAAAGATTAATTAAATGAGTAAACAGATTAGTTTATTCAACAATTATTTAAATCAACAAGGTCAAAAATTCACGGTTAACATGCATAAACAGAATTTTAAGATTGAAAAAAAAATCCTATCATTGCAGCTCTATCTTGACGTGTAACTTGGTGATGTGTGTAGATAAGTGGTGTATTGTATTTGTTTAAGAACAATAATTTACAGAAACATTGCTTTCTCGCATCCATCAGACCAAGATGGCACTTGATACGGGTTTGAATGTTGACTTCATTGGTGATTCAACCAACGCTTCACTACAATGATAGGTTACCAAGATATTCTTGTGTTTATCAAGTCTTCTATAAAAATAAACTTTGAAATAATTACAGTTTTTGAATTTCAGATCAGATTCAGTGAAAAATACTTTTTATGCTTCAGATATCAAATTTCTAATGATTTGAAATACAAAACAACCTTGCTCAAATATTAATAGAGAAAAAGACCCAGGTTGCTCTGAGTATGATTATTCAAAAAGTGTTTTGGTTAAGCCGATCAAGCAAGAGATCTTTCGGTACTCAAAACCATAAACTAGCTTATTATCAAAGAAAATTTTCATTATTTTTCAAATCAAATATCTAACTAGGTGTTATAATCTAAGTTTAAATCAAAATAGATTATGATTATATACAATCTAGCAAAGTTATTCAAAATAGTACGATTAAATTATCATCATTAATTATATTGGAATAACAGCTTGGTATTTTTTTAAATACTTCAATTCAAAAAAATTAGTTTTTTGTTAATTAAAAATTGATTTACATTGATCATTCAAATAACAGTTAAATAGTCGAAATATTCACACTTTTTGATATTTAACTTGTCATAAATAGATTTGAACAAGATAATTATTCGAAATAAATTTAAAAATCATTCTCATTTTCAATAATTTAGAATTTCAACCTAAAATTAAACCTTGCTCATTAAATTACAGTGGAAGCCGACTCTGGGACAGAGGACTCGTCACATCACGACGGCTCTGACGGCGACTCCGCCGCCAGACTCCGACTGAAACGCAAACTACAGCGCAATCGGACCTCATTCACACCCGAGCAGATCGAAGCACTGGAAAAAGGTATTCCACCTTGAAATTCAATTATTCCACGCCGATTGGCCTGTCCGATAGCAATCATTATCAGTGTCAATTACTAATTCTTAATTGAATCGTTTAACATTGCGATGGCTTTTGTGCGCAAAACGCAAACCAAGAAAATATTTCTCAATATTCTTATCGGAAATCAGTTTAATTTCATTTAGTTTTTGATAATTAATTTTTTAATCGATACTAATATCAGGGATGAGTCGAATCAAAATTAGAAAACTATTTTACACTCAATTTTATTTTTTCATCTGTGATGATACCAAGGTAGTCTATGATGGTCAGTTGGATTAGTACGTAGATGAATTTTCAATAAAACTTATATTAAAATCAAAAATATTCTAATTTATAACAGCATTTTGCTTTGAATAATTGTTCTAGATAATAAAGTAATACATTTCGATCTCACACTTGACTTATAGAATTTTTCACTAAATTATATCAAATTTGAAGCCAAGTTTACAGTTTTCAAATGAGAATTGACCTATCACTTTGCTTGGGAACAAAAGCGAGTCTCAAAGATCAAGGATATCTCGATTAACATCTAGCCATTCCTTTCTACGTACTAAATGAACAGCTCTTATATTTTCGAAGACAATGCTATCATTTAATTAATATTTTGAACATCTCTTCAGTGAAAATGAAATTTTGAAAATTGAAACTCAATTGCAATTCAATTACTTATCCGTCAATTTGTGAAGCGATGCAAACAACTAATTGCCTTTAAAAACTTACAAGAATCTAATTTATTAAATTCCAATTTAATCTATCAATTATTTAATACTTATAGACATTTCTCACTCACTCCTATTCTGTGCTCTCTGTTATAGAGTTCGAGCGGACCCACTATCCGGATGTGTTCGCAAGGGAGCGATTGGCAGCCAAAATCGATTTGCCCGAGGCAAGAATTCAGGTAAATATTATATTATAATAACTTAATTTGAAATTTTCAATTAACTTTCAAAATCAGTTTACAGTCGATTTCATTTTTGTATGTATGAGAGCACACTATAAATATTATATTCATGCAATGATCGAGGTCTTCAACCATTTAATATTAGGTCTAATTCTATTAAATGACAAATTCGTTGAACATTTTAGAATAAGAATTGATTGTGAGCTCGGTTTTGATTTCAGTAAAATCTATAATACAGTCAAATACTGTTTTAATAACTCAAATGAAGTTAAACTAATAACAAATTTTCTAAAACACAATTTGGCTTGGTAATCACAACGTTGGTTGCGTTAATTGTAAGTCTTTTAAGATGCAAAAATTTTGACGCATTCATCTCCACTTTGTAAAAGTTGTAAGCTAGCACTATTTTTAATGTTATTAGCAGTTAATATTACAGTTTAAAAATTGCTTATTCAACACATTGAATGAATTGAGTTATTTACATTTGATAAGAGCTAGATAGACTAAATACATTGTATCTTAAATGCGCATCTAATGATGAAAAAAAATATACAAGATTAAAATCAGTACAGAAACAAAACTCAAATATGTCAAGCATCAAGAACATATTATTATATGAATTTATATTGACAATAATAAATTAATATAAATTAGTTTTTGGTTAGGAATTGCGAATACAGTGACTAAAGTGTGCCTTTGACACTTTCCAGAATAACTTCAACCAAATTAGTTGTCAACCAAAGATGTCAGCCTTCGTACAAATCGAATGCTTCTATTGTTTACAAACAATCACTGCATAAAGTTGTTACCTTAATGGTTAAAGAATTGTTGAAATCGCATTAATTTGGTTGAAGTTATTCTGGAAAGTGTCAAAGGCACTCTATAACGACTGTATTATTGAATAACATCTTTGTTATAATAATTATTACTTTTCCGTAAGTGTAAGAATTTGTCAGAAATTTGCATTTCTTAACAAAATGAGCTCGATCATTTACTCAAATTCAAAAATCTCAAAAGAATAGCGAACTTCCTTTGAAAGGACAAAACTGGGTTCGACTGTATCTGATTATTTGGGCCTAAAAATCGGTTCTAAATAAATACAATGGACTGTTATGTGTTAATCTTCAGGCCTACGATCATATTATGCAGGTTTGGTTCTCCAACCGAAGGGCAAAGTGGAGGCGCGAAGAAAAGCTAAGAAACCAGCGCCGGGCGGCAGAACAGGCTACTGTCGTGCATAGCGCACCCACTCCTGTGAGCGCACCGTCACGGCTGCCCATCCAGTCTGGGTTTGGCAACAGTCTATACCCCTCTATTCCGCAGCCAATGGCCTCTATGGCCGACACATACAGGTATTAATCCCATAAATAATATACCAAGGGAAAATTCTAACAAAGGACAATTTTTAATTCAGTTCAATGGGGATGTCCTCCTATTCGATGGCAAACAACATGACACCGAATTCCTGTCTTCAACAACAGGCAGCCGCTGCTGCGGCCGCCTCTTCTTACTCTTGTATGTTACCGCCGGGTCCGGGCCGCGGCTATGACATCGGTCTGAGCGGCTACTCCCGACCCTCGTGTCCGTCTGCAGCACAGGTGCACGCAATGCAATCAATGAACGGACAGTTCGGTGGAGCCAATAATCCAGCCTCATCTACAGGTACTGTCAATGGATTTCATACGAATTACATGAAAACCATGTTTCAAAACAACCCTTTCCTTCACTAAAAGGCTTGATATCGCCGGGTGTGTCAGTGCCAGTGCAAGTGCCCGGACAGACCAGTGACCTGACAAATGCCATGTCCGCAGCAGCCGCTGCCTCCAACTATTGGCCACGTATTCAGTGACATTGAAAATAAACAATTAATCGGAAGAAACACTTATTCTGTGCAATAAATTGACTTTTAGTGCGAACTCTTTTTTTTAATGTCAAATATCAATATATCAGACAATTATTACAATCGGATGGCTTTCCTCTCAACACAGAATTGTGAAATTCATTTGCGATATATTAATAATAACAATAATAATGAACAGAATAACAGACCATTCCTATTAATAATAGCATTGAAATTCTGGGCGCCGTTCCCTCCTCTCTATCTCTTCATTAAATTTCTTTTTGATTAACCATTGATTGTATTCAAGAAAACATTTAAAGAAATTCATAAATAAATATAAATTTCTCATTAATTCAGTGATTTTTAAAAATTATTTAAAACTAAAATAAATTATATCCGAAAATAAGACAAAATAAAATCAATTTGTATTCAAATTTTTGTTTTGAATTTTATTTATTTTTTAATAACTTGAAAGGAGCTTGCTTGATGTGAGCTTAATTTGAATATCAACAAGTTCTGTGGTATATTGAAAGGGTTGTTACAAGCTGTAACTTTTGTTTTCTCATGTTTTGAATTACGAAGAAAATAGACTGTTTTTCAATTTTCATCAAGATATATGCTTACCAAGGGTTTAAAATGAAAAACAAGATTTTAAATTTTATCACGAATAATTTATTGATCAAACTCACTACATATTGTTCCTAAATGAGAATATTTTTAAATTTATCGAATTTATTCCTGATAAATCTCAAAGGTTTTTAGACCCTTTCGTTTCTTGGATTTTAATTTTTGAATTGTTTTTTTAAAACTTCAAGCTATAAATGAATTCTCTTTGAATTTGAGGAATTCGAAATTTTTCAAATTATCTACTTAGAAAAATGTCATTCATAAACTTGTCAGACAAGTTTTATACTTTACAGTTGTTAAAGAATGTCTTCAATACTTTCCATAATAACTTAAGCAAAATCAGTGCGATTCCAACAATACTTCAACCGTTTAGGTGATAACTTCATGGAGTTATTGTTTGTCAGCCTTCTTACAAATCCAATGCTTCTATTGTTTACATTACATACGAATGATTGCTATTACATGACATTACAATGAAGTTATGACCTGAACGGCCTGTTGTTGATAAAGGTTGAAGTTATTTTGTAAAGTATCAAAAGCATTAATTAACGACTGCATTAAGTGACCAATTCTGGTAAAGATAGAAATATTAAAACTGTAATTTTATTCTTCATATAATTGAAAGTATATGTAAAATATCTATCTAACAGCTTGGCATTGATTATCCGACCTCATTTTTTATTTCACACTCAAAAAGATTGTGATTGAAATCATTTTTAAATATTTTAACTGAAAATTTTGAAATTCTCATTTAAATTTATGCAAGGTGAAAATTATTGTTATTTTTTATAGACTTATAGAAATTTAAAATATTTCCATAAAAGCGCGCTTCAAAACTGACTCAACCAGGATTAAAAAAAACTATTTAAATTGAATGAAAATATTCTTGGATTAGACAATAAAATAACCTTGCAAAAATCTACACTCTCCAAAAACATTTTCTATCATTATCCAAGATGAAACATATGCTCAAAATAACCCAAAATAGATAGAATTGCAGTGAAGAAAACGCCA
>JAQFXL010001487.1:0-11727 GCA_034693445.1 Edwardzetes edwardsi | reverse complement strand
AGCCTAAGACCCAGCCTAAGACCCAGCCTAAGCACTAACCGACCCCTTACTAAGTCTGATTTTAAGCGAATATGACATAAGACATAAAGTGATGTGAGATTAAGAGACCGATGAGTTTAAACCAAGGATTAGATTAATTCAATGCATTTAGAGATGGATTAATGGTTTTTGCGTTAGTAAACCAGAAGACCGAGTCGTCAACGATTGGAAAGAGTGCCGCAATAGTTGCCATCGGCTGACAATCTATTAACACTTTTCGTCACTCAATTAGTGGTAAAAATCGAGTTCTTATGTGACAAACAGAATACGATTGAAACCAAACGTATCTTTGCGTTAGATTTTAATATAATATACAATATATATGGCATTTGAGGCGCATATATATATTGAAAGTATATTGAAAGGTGCAAAAAATGTCGATTCACACGCCATTCACCAGATCTGGTGCTGTTGGCGCTGGTAGTCTTGGAATTAGGCCGGCATCGCAACAAAGCCATCGGTTGAGGGAAGGAGTGGCAGAAACGCAACCAATCGATAATAGATTCTGACTGTCTATTCGGTATAAAATTGTTTCATTTACGCAAGTACTGGTCCAGCGGTGTGGGCGAACACCACTTCTCTATTGTTCTCTCTCCCTCTCTTCAACCGACAAACGCAAGCGTAGACTTGACTACTGAATGTCGAGCACAGCCATGAAGAACATCAAAACTACACCATTAGGTACCCATAAAGACAATCATTTCATTTCATATCTACCGGCACTCGATTTGGCCGCTTCTGTCCATATTTTTTAAAAGAGGGCGAACGGCAACCACTGCATTGACATCGAATTGTCGTCTTATTTTACTGGCAGTGGAATGGGATGTGTCGACCAAAATAAATATTGTGTCGAATTTCAATCATAATAACCGTTTGGAAACGAACTCAAGGCTCGAATAGAAGACAATTCTTCGACACTAAATGGCTTAAGTCCATCGTTTTATTGTCTGTCATCTCGATGACCAAGATAACTTAATTGCTCGCAACCACCAGTCAAGTCTGTGTTAATCGATGGTCTCAAAAGAATTCAGTTCTAGAAAACAGTCTCCGATCCGATGTTTCGAATTAAACTCATAATTCATGCAAACTATGGCCCATAATATCATTCGAGAAGATGTCCATCGCTTTTGGCGTCCCTTCCGTCCCAAAAGTGGTGAAAGAGATGACACACCTATCTATGGCTGCGTTTTTAGGCTCTTTCCGGATAAATGACGACTCGATTCGAGTAATCAATGGACAGAAAAGAGGAGACGCAAAGACTCAGAGGTTTGTGATATTGATATCACTATCTGTGTAACCATTTTTCCATAGAAATGACTCAAAGTCTGGGCTGTTTTGTTGTTGTGCTGTGTTTTTCAATAATTGTTCGCATATTTCCATCTGATATAAATCATATGAGACAATGCTTTTTTGTCATTCTGAGTTCAGCCACTGTTATCTGAATGTGCTCTCGATATAGGGTGCGGCAAATGCCTGATCGCTGAGTGAGTCACTGACTGCCACTCTGTCTGCTGTTCTCAACGCTTTTGTATTTTACTATATATCTCTCTCTCTCTCTCTCTCTCTCTCTCTCTCTCTCTCTCTCTCTCTCCCCATCCCTCCCCTCATAATTCTAATATCAAAGCCATACTATTGAATGACATTAACTCTCATTCTCTGGTAGTATAACATTAAGCAATGGTTCTAAGCGTAGGACTAATATTTGTTAACTCAATGTTCAGACAGTGGGTAAAACATTTTCTCCCATCAGTTGCCCAACGAATTAGTGCCAAATATTTCGCTAATTTGTTATAGCATTCAATTCTCTTAATAAACGAGTTATTTGTTTACAAAAAAATATATGAATTCTTGAATCACTCTCTTCTCTAACCTCTGGATTTCATTTAACTTCAATTATTATTTGTTGATTTCAAATGTTACATGGATAACCAATCACTAGACATCAAACAACCCTTTTATCATTTCGACCAAGTTCAACTTCATTTTCAATGAATTTGAATCCAGCAAAGTATAGTCCACCTTTATTCAATTGAACTATCTCAATTCAACCAAAATATTTTGTGGACAAATCGATGTAAAATAATGTGATAAATGCCACAAAAATAGTTTAAATTAGGACTTCATTAGATTTTTCATTGATTAGGAATGAATTGACCAAACATTTAAATTAACCGCATTTTTGTTAAAATATTTGAATTTTGATTCAGAATCACTGTAAAAAATATAAGAGTATCTTGGAATTGTCGATTGGGTATTCTAGCAATCTATTTGTATCAATAAAATATGGGTTTTCAGATCAAAATATACAAACTTTTTTGGAATGTAAAATGAATGCCATTTTGCGATATATTTAGTGGAAAATCATTTTTGATTCAAATCTCACCAAAATATTTTCAAAATTTGTTATCAAAGGAAAAACCATTTAATAGTATTGTTTCGTTTTGCATGTCGTCAACGATTAACTGAAAGGAAGGCCAGAAACCAATCGACTGATAAGAAAGGAATCAAAAGTGAGATAAACATAAGAAAAATGACATTCAATTCAATTCTAATGATATTAGAGGTCATTCTTCATTGCCTTTCCTTCTTTTCAAAGAAAGTTTTGATTATTATTAATATTTTTAGAATTTTTTTTGCAGTCATTGTAAAACTATATAGATTATAAATTAATGGCAGATAAATCAAGTGAAACATTTTTAATCTGACAAATTTTTACAACAAAATGACAAGTCTTAGAATTTTTGATTTTCAAAATTCGATTTTGTGTTCGAAAACAAACCTTTTATTTGAAAGTTTGTTAATTTTGAAAATAATTGTTTGGTATAAATAAGGATAAAATTGATGTTTTTTTGGCTCTGAATTGATTGATACACTCGAGTGCCATTATAACGAACACCCTTAATAACGAACTTTCCTTTATAACGAACGACTTCTAGATTTTAAATCCACTTCAATAGACATTAATGTTAAAAGTAGTCCCTTATAGCGAACATTTGTTTCCTTTATAACGAACAAACCCTGTATAACGAACGCTATGTTTAAACCATTCTAATAGTAAACTGAACTAAAACTACTCCGTTATGACGACAATAAATTTCACAAAACTGTAAACAAAATTTAGAAAAAACTGACTTAAAATTCACTCAAATCTCTTAAAGAGTGTAAAATAACTGAATATTTACAATAAATATCAGTATTTTAAGTAAAATCTAAATATAATGTCATTTAAATAATAAACCTTTTATTTGAATATGTTTTCAATACAATGTCCTTTATAACGAACAGATTGTTGAAACCAATCGTGTTCGTTATAAAGGCACTCAAGTGTACAAGTTTATGGATACAAGTTGCTAGATTGTTTGATGTAAGCTATGATTTCATCTCTTTAGTGAAAACCAAATTAATTTATTTTAGTCTTCATTGAATGTATTCAAACTTATGAATAGATGTAATATCTTATGAGAAGCTTACCATACATTTCAAACTCTTTTGTGGATCATCTATGCAATTTCTTTGAGAATGTCAACAAATGATCTTTAACAAAATTCCTTCAAAAACATTCATCAAAAATAATCAAAAATAATCGAAAATTCCACATTTCTTTTGGTTTATTATCTTATTTATCATTTTAGTCTTATTGATTCCTGATTTATTTAGTGGTTGTAAAATTAGAATCACCAAGATAACCATTCGAACGCGAGAATATTCCATGAAATTTCATAAACAATTGAATGATTAATGAATGAAATTACGATAATTATTATTAAACACTCAGAATATCCCTTAAGAAACAAATTGAAACTTAATTCGAAAATATTGACTGATTATAGGAATAATGCTTTTTTCGATAGATTATTGATAAATCTTTTGCCAAACTTATCCATTAAAGTTGAATCAATAAGTTGGCAAAAATCATGGTTCAAAATACAAATACAATTCTAATACATATAATGTTAGAAAATATTAAGCAATTATAGCGATGTATATAATATATAACAATTATATGCAAATGTCACAAAATGACCAGTCTTTCCATCAGTCACGCAATAAGAACAGTCACGTGAGACCATAATCGTAATATAAGCTCCAATTTTAACTGTTTATCATCTGATGGTCACAATAGAAAACTGAAATCAAACAAAACACGTGAATATCATTTTAGTTTTGATTCTCTAATTTTCAGCTTGATCATTCACCTTCCTTCATAAGAGCCATAATAATCTTTCTTTTAGATGCATAAAAGAGTAATTTTTGAGTGATTTTCTTCCTTAATATTTATTTATAGCATACTTTTCAATAAATAATCACTTTATTGAGTAACCATTTTACCAGGGTAGATGATGCTTCTTGATTAGAATCTCGAATAGGGTAGATCACAATTATTTTGAGTAGCACAGTCATCAGCATCTGAAATTTCAGTCACTCCTTGGCTTAATTTATAAGTGTTTTTTCAATTAGAGAATGAAAAGTGGTTTTTTCGAAACATTTGAATGAATGGAAGGGAGAGAATATTCATAGCAATTGAGAGCTGCAATGGGTGTGGAATCAGTGAAAGTAATGTATTGATCCAAAACTTAATATATTGCGAATAATTGTCTGAAAAATAGTAGCGCTGACTTAAAATGCTTATTTGATAAGCACTTTTCGTATGCAGTTTTAAGCCCTAAATATAATACGAGGTGCGGTCCGAACGACCGGGAGTGCAAAAAGAAAGGACGGTTACATACATGTGTGTGCAAACGAATGTGAAAGTTGTCTGAACTGAATGGCAGGAAAAAACAAAATTCACTTTTTTTCTCTTCCAGTCTACTGTAGTAACCGTTCATTTCATTCATTCAGTTCTAGTCATTCATATTTTGGTCCAATAGTTCTCTTCGAGTGTTACAGACATCGGTTAACGATATATATATACATTAAATATATATATATATATTCATTATATTCTCAAATTTATCTTGATCACAGTTTATTTTTATTTGATTTCACTTTGAAAGAGCCAAGAAAAATGTTTTTCTCTTCAATTTGAAAATTTAATTGAATATAAAGAGTTAAAAACAGAGGTCAGCAATGGGTCAGCTAATAATCTATCTTGATTGAACCGATTCCCTAAAAAAATGCAGCGTGCTCATTTTTCCAGTCAAGGCGGCCAACACTTAATTTAAACTAAATTTAGCCAAAATCCGCTATATTATTATGATTTGAAGAGCTTGCTGACCCCCTGGTTGAAACAGTTAATTGTAAACGATGTCATTTTTTGTCATTTTTTTAAAAGACTTCAAGTGATTATAATTTGGAGGAAAACTATAGTTTCAAAGACTAGTCATTAATTATAAGCCATTGTTTCGACGAAAAGAGGTTCTCATCGATAATCTGTGAGGAAATTAGTTATTGATTTGCGTATCGCATGTTTACAGGCATTCAAATTGGAGTTTAGTTTAGTTTTTGCACAAATATTGTGCTCTTTTAGGACAGTATGTGTTGTGTATGTATTGTCTCTATCGTTTCGGTGATCATTCACACATAGTATATGAGACATACATTGAGTCCAACCATTACCACCTGCTCATTACTACCCCCTCTTTGGCTTAACACAAGCCTTGTTATAAATTTGGCAGTTTTGGGGGCAAAATAGTAGTGGTAGGGAATAGTGAAGAATAGCAGAAATAATGAGAGAATGAGCGTAAAAGAACAGACAGATTTAGCTTAGAGGGGGTCTGACGGCTGCCAGCATTTTGCATACCATACGCGCGTACATGTGGTACGTGCACAGCCAGCGCACATATATCCACTCAATGAAATTTTTACTCACAAATTATCTCCCCTTCCTTTGGTTTCGAACCATCCAAAGGTAACTTTGCATAGATTACATGAGCACATCAACACATGGCTCAACACAATCCAGACTCTTTGCCTGTCTCTCTCCCGCATGTACTCTCTCGTTGACTCAGTTTAGCAGCGATTCTCTCCTAATGTAAATTTTTAAAGTGCGTCCAATTTATAATAACAATACTTTTGGTTGAGTTCCCCCTCAAAAGGCCATAGTCTCGACTCGACCTTATTTGAGGCTTCTTTTGCAAAAATAGTGACGGCTCTGTCTCTCGACAATACCCTTGTGTAGAGACGAGCGCCCGTTCGCCACGTGTTGGCGCGTGTTTTCTCAAAGCTATGAACTAATACGTCATATAGTCTTTCATGTTATATGAGTTTCAACGGAATCCCTCCTCAAATGAACAGCGAATGAGTCTCCGAACAGAGCGTTGGTAAGAGAACACAGAATATATTCAAAGGTATCCGACTGTCAATGAAGCCAAACATTTTTATGTGCAGTTCGTTTGAATTCTTCTAAACAAAAGGTCACTCACTTTTCATTTCAACTGTATTTGAAACAAAGTTTATGTGTTTTGTCTCATCTGTTTCGGTGTATATATTTAGTGTCGTTTCTGGTTTGTGCTGTTCTGGTCTGCCATTAAGTCAGCAGTTATGCCGATGACATTCAAAGTAAGTCTCAAAATAATATCAATACTATTTCATTGCAACCTTTCTTTGCGACCAAACAAATGGTCCGAAAGTATATTATTGACTATTTTTAAAAAAATGTTGTGTCGTATCTTAGTTTTCAATACATTCACTCAATTTATGTCTGCCTTTTGTAACAAATTATGAAATGTTTTTTCAAATGACATTAATGTTCATTTAGAGCCACTATTTCTCTACCGAAAAAACTTTAAACCAGCTATTAATGCATAACTGATAAAAACCCTGCTGTGAATTCGTGCGACAGTATATCGACATTAATTCCAGTGTATATCCAGAAAACATCTGTAAATAACGAAGAAATGGTATTTATTTTAATTTCTTAAATCTTATTTTAAAATACGTTTATAAGATTTAAATGTATTTAAATGTTTGCGATTAGTTTTATTGCTTTTGTTTGACTGCACTCAACCAACAATCTTTGTTCGGCCACTACTAACCAAGTTAATAACTAAATTTAGTGAGTCTACTACCAGTGCTGGTAATCACAATGCATGTCCATGGCACGATTTCTAAAACTTAATTCGGAATGAATAATAAACTTGTCTAATTTATTGTGCGCCCATAGAATAAAATATTCAAATATTTAATTATTTGATACATAATTGGGACCATTGACCGACTGTTGCTCTACTCCGATGACTGTCTGCCTGTCGATCATCTGTGGGGTTGTCGTATGTCGTGTGTGAGAACTGAACCAAAAGAGAAACAACTTTTCATTCATTCAGTAGAGTATTATTGTATTCATAATTTAATTGTCTTTTTATAGACATATATTTTATGAACGAAATCCGAATATTATTTATAGTTTTTATTCTCATTTCTAATCATTGAAGAAAAACACATTTATTTCAAATTCAGTTTAATGTTTGATAACAACCCATAGATTGAAATTTTTGAAGAGAACAAAAATTCTTTCGTTGGGTATTCCCCTTTGACTGGGTTCACATCTGAACTGGACATATGTGCGCTTCCAAATAGATGCCAACCTCTTCGACAGAACTGTTCTCTCACTCCATAGCTTTTAGAGTTCCCCCTCTCTTAATATGAGGACTAAAAACTTTTGTGTTGAGAGAGAGAGAGAGAGAGAGAGAGAGAGAGAGAGAGAGAGAGAGAGAGAGAGAGAACACACAGAACACAGATGGGAAATCCCATTCACACGCGCTAGACACGCGCGCTTTACCGGCCGCCAAAAAAGCACCGGAAGTCAGCGTCTGAGCTTAGATTAGGTGCGCTCTGCCTCCCAATGTTTTGAGAGAAGGAAAAATTTTAGGCTGCATTTGCACTCGACGTTAGGAACTGACACAACACTCTAGCAAAAAGTTTTTGGTTTTGTTTTCATCGATATGTTTGAGTATATATATATCGCCACCGAAACAGAAATTCTGAGACACAAAGCACGAGAGCACAGGAATTCACGCACACCTGGACTGTGCTGGCACTCAATTATTCAAATACAGGGATAGCCAAATGAGTTCAATTCTAATAAGGTCTGCGATACCATATTTCATGTTATCGTAGTTTTGAGTTTACAATCAGTGGTGAAACTCATAATAAACACTTCCTTCAAATTGCTGAAGAACTTTAATGATTGAACCGTCATCTTGCTAATATTAAATATACAATGCATACAATTTCATAATTTCTTTTAATTAATGATAAATCACCTTATAAATGGATGATAAAATGTGTGCTGGACAATAAGATTCCATGGTATCACATTTTACTCTTTTCATGTTAATTCAATTTATAGTAAATTAAATGATTGATTAGTGAAAATAGTTTGGAAATGATTGCTTGATTTGTGCCTTACTCCTCGTGTTCACTACGTTGCCTCGATGTGTAACTGAATACCATAAGGCACGCGGTGAATGCCAAGAGCTAAGGCCTTATTCACACTTTGATTCAGTTTATTTATCCTGACTTAAGTAAATAATTTATACGAAAACATTCATTCATTTCTCCAAAGACTTTAATTCGAGAGTAAAATCAATTTTGAAAATCATTTGAGAAATGAAATAGATTTGATGCCATCGTTTCGATTCAAATGTCAATATTATATTAAATTTTAAAAGGAAATACCAATTATTCAATATCAGTCCTATTTTATCTTGCTTCAAAATTAGAAAATAATGTTTCATCTTTAGTTACGAGGGTCTGCTTTCCTAACTTAACAATTAATGGATCTCTTTGGGGGATAAAAAAAACTCAAGTTTCGGGGGTTTCTGCTGTAATTGGGAGCTTAGATGATATGTTTGAATTCAAATAATGTCCTAATAGTTCAAAACAAATTTCAAATGATTACTATTTTTTCCGATCTTTTTTGGACAGAAGAGTATTGAATTTATGCAGGATTATTTGAAATTTATTTTTATTCAAAGTGTGTTTGCTTACTCCAGTCAGTATTCTATGTTCACTTCAGAGAATTGTTTTCTTTTTGCTGTAGAAAAGACTGCGATTTTGATAAAAAATTTTGATTTCACATCATTTGGTTTTGAGGTTTTTTTTGGCTTTTGTCTGGAGTTAATTGCATTGCAATTTTTGTAATTGACAATCTGAAATTTCGCCTAATTTACATATACAATGTCAATTACAAAAACCATTACAAAACTACTTTCCTGACACCAAACTTAACCAAATGAAGGATATTTGAGTTGTGCTTATAATCACTTGAATTTGTAAGAAAATGTTTTAACTCAAACTATATTTATCTATTATATCTATACATATAGTTTATTTAGAACTGCTTTCTACTCAAACCCCAGAAGTTTTTTTTAAATTTTTCTTCATTTTATGGACATTTAATTAAAATTGTGGTCAAATTGCATTTCGAATTGCACTTTAAATACTCTTAACCCTACTTTTGACTTACGATCAGTTATTTATCATACGATTAAATGTTCGGAAAAATTTAAATCAAAGAAAAACATTCCGTCAGAAAATCTCTCTCTCTCTCTCTCTCTCTCTCTCTCTCTCTCTCTCTCTCTCTCTCTCTCTCTCTCTCTCCAGTCTTATAAAATATGTATTTTTATTTCAATCATTTTATTCAAAGTTTTGATTTTGAGATGAAGTTTACGTTCGTTTAAAGTTAGATATTCTTATTTTGTACGATATTTCTCCAAAATGTCGTAATTGAATGTCACAAACATTCGGATCACTTTTCAATTCAAACCAAAATTTTCAATGAACTCAAATCTTTTAATCAATTTTTGGAAAAAATATTCAATTATTCTAATGAATTAAAAATGATTGAATAAAACCAATTTCAAAAACATTCAAATAATACTCTAATGAACAGTGAAAATGAATTTGAGAATCAATTAGTTCGCAAACATTTCTGTCATTTAAAATAAACATTTTATTAATTATTTCTGAAAACAAACTGCTTTTCGGTTTTAAAATACGATTAAATACCATATTTTCAAAAGTAATGACAATCACGAAAAATTTAATCAATAAAAAAGGTTTCATGATTAAAATTTTGTATCTAGGTATATTTTGAACAACCCCATATGTGTCGAAATTCAAGAAAGAAATTACAAACTATTAAATAAATTGTTACAATCTTTGAAACTTTAAAAACTTAGCGAAAAGGGAATTAAAATTAATGATTCATTTCATACACATGTACTTCAGTCGTGAAAAACAGAAAATGGTATGAATGGTAAGAATGGTAAGAATGGTGTCATTTCATACAATTATGAGAATAAATCAAAACATATAATTATAATACAAAATAATTAAGTTTTGCCACAAATTCTACAATTTTCGTATAATTAAACTAAGGTTTTAATGAATATTTGCCGTCAAATGGATTGAATTGCAAACACAAACTAAAGAAATTGGAAAACTACCCCGAAATGAATTTTTAAATATTCGACTACAACCAGCAACCAATGGTTAGCTTCAAGTATCGATAGCTTCAACCAATCATTAGCTTTAACTTAATCTCAAAACCAAACCCCAATCCTCAATATTAATACCAATCAATACCTTCAACCATTTCTCGAATCCCATCTTGTTCAAGCTAACCATTGTCTGCTGTATTACCAAAGTAACACCAAAATAACACTCAAATTGTATGAAATTGCTTATTTTTCATGATTAATTTGAAATAATTATGCTCTAGCCATTGACCATTCGTTATCTAAATCTTAATTGTTTTACTTTGAATATAAAAATATGTTTGAATCAATTTTTTGCTTTTCTCAAAAGAGTTTATTCGAGATGACATTATGTGCAATTGTTTTTGGTTATACTACAGTGAAATTATGTGCAGACCCTCTGGATATTACAGTTTGCAGAAAGAATTGTCAGTTTATAAGATTGAGTCTAAGAATTGTGAGTATTGTGAGAATACGAGTAAAAACTGGATTCGATTGAATTTTCGCCTCAAATATTCAGTTTCGTAAGAATCGAGTTTGCATTGCATTAGAACTCTATCTAAATGTTAATAAGAAGACAATGTTTTTGATGATGACTTGAAGCCAAAATACTATCTCAATGGTGTCTCACCACTCAGTCTAACATTTTTGAAGATTCAATATTTTACTTAAATTTTTGCTCCTCATAAGAATGTCGATTGTTTAACATTCGTTTGAAAAAATCTACATCTTTATGAGTTTTTCTAAGGCGAAGGATTACTAGTCTTTTGAAGTGTTTGATTGAAGTGAAATAATTGTATTCAAATCAAATTCAAAGTCACAAATCTATAATACTTTGTATATCTAAAGAATATCTGTATATTTGAAATGAGTCGCAAATATTTCCTTTAATCAAAATAATGTTTTATTAATATATAGATTGTGTTTGACTTCAGTTTAGTTCCAAATATAACTCAAAACAAAAGAGAAAACAAGTTTTCCGCTCAAAATTAGTTGTGAGGAGAGAGAGAGAGAGAGAGAGAAAGAGAGAGAGAGAGAGAGAGAGAGAGAGAGAGAGAGAGAGAGCTAATACTCACATTTAATTAAAAAAGCAAAATATATACTGTTCTGTACTTATTTGAAATGCAAGCCTCGGGTTCTTTGTGAAAGTGATGTTAGTTCACAACTAAAACCATTTTCTTTTATTGATTGTGAGATCAAATGGAGAGTATTATTATTGCAAATTCCTTCATTACCAAACTCAATGTCTTAGACTTTTCTTTTATTTCTT
>JAQFXL010001486.1:0-11729 GCA_034693445.1 Edwardzetes edwardsi | reverse complement strand
TGGGAAAAACTATTTATATTTATATATTCGGCAAAAGTAGAGAAAGAATGTGTTTTATGTTTAAACAACTGAAGGAAAGAATAATCTGAATATTAAATGAAACAAAAGCACAGAATTTAATAAATGTTTGGAATCTTTTCCATTGAATGAAGAGATGGAAAAATGATTTCAATAAAAGTAATCAAAAATTGTTATCCAGGGAAAAATTCTTCAACAAAACTAATCTGTGGGCTCAGAGCAAAGAAATTGATTTTCTAATAGAAATAAAATTATTAAACAGCCGTTCATTTTACGGATAGAGTGAGAGAAAGCACCGGCAGCTGTGTTTAGTAACCGGCAAACGGCAAAGACTGGTCTTATAATTATGACTTCACCCGCGAGCCATGCATTGAATGCCACAAAATCTTTAGTCTAACGAACCCTTAAGAAGAGAATAAGTTTGAACAAACACTTGGTCGACAACAGTGCAGACACGTGGCAGTTGTCCCGTGCTCTATGATATTTGTAAGCCCCAGTTGAATATGAATAGGGCAAAGCGACACCCGAACTTTACATATGTCAAAGGCTCAACATCCAGGGTTTTGGATGGCGTGCGGTCACACAATATCAAAATCTGCCTAAATATGATTCAATCGCTCCATTCATTTGACTCAATGCGTGAGAGCTCTGACTGCAAAAGCTTTTAAATTAGAGATCGCTATTCACAGCCTCTGACATCGCATTCGAGTGCAAAAAGCGTCTGACATATGGCTCGAGTCATACAAACCTATTAGAAGATAGGACTGGTCTCTCGTAATAAAATATGTTTTAGTTTTATGCTTAATATCAATAATCAATGAGTGATTCCCAACTCCTCTCTCAATATTTTGCAGTCAATTCTTGTTTAGTTCCCACATCTGTAGACAGAAAAAGGGTTTTCAGTAAAAGTCAATCATTTGCTACCAATTAAAGTCAGTATATAATTGTCATAAAAGTTATGTTTTCTGTCGAGTTCTTAGTCTAAGTCGGGCCTCAATTAAGAACTGTTTTCGTTTGTTTGTCAAAAAGTTAATAAATAGAGCATAGAGTGGATGAGAGGCACATCTGTTCACTGGTTGTCTGGCAGTCACTATAAAACACTTTTCATTACATAACAAACTAATGTTACAGTTATTATATTTTAGGAAAAACTGACGCTTCAATTAATTAAGTAATCATTTCTATTCCAGACATCATTTCCACCTTATTTGAGTACACGTCTCATATAACTTCTTTAATAGGCCAACTTGAGCTAGATCATTTCCTGAGATGAGCACTTGACCGCCTAATGCTGATCTCAATTTTTATGCAAATAAAATGACTTTAAAATTTTAAAGTCTAACCTATTCTTAATTTTATTGTTATTTTCTGTTTATTTTTATATTTTGTTGAATAAGAATGACTTTTGAAAAGATATTCACGTTTTGAATGGCATTCCGTTTACAACACGAGAATAATAATCAAATGAGTAATAAAACCTTTTCGTGTTTTTGTGATTTTAGCGCAAATTTCTTAAATACAAAATGATTTGCTTTTTTGTTAACTTTACTTATGATTAAGTAATTATGTATTCTTTTGCACTGAATTATAAAGTCTTGCATATAATTATCAATTACTGGATTTGTTGTGTTAATTGGTCGTTTACCATGGCATTTGGGTTGAAGCACATCGACTTTTGAATAACCAGAGAATTGAGTTTAATTGTATATATTGTTAAATATTATTTGACGTTCAAAATTTGAATGTTATTTTTGTTTGTGGAGGGTGAGAATCTCCCTGAAAGTCTTCGTCAGTGAGTTCTCATAATTAAGGAATTGAATTGAAAAGAGCCAACTCTCGAGAGGAAGGATGAGTTCCCAAAGTTCCGGAAATGGTAGTAAATGCACTTCTTTTGCTAATGGATTCGCTTCTCTGCAAACCTTTGTTAAACAAATCGACTCTAACACAGGTTTTTACCGCAAAACAACTATATTTGGGGATCCCTTGACTGGCAATAAGTTTTGTGTAATAATTAGATAATAATTATATCGTTTAAACCTTTATTCCCATTTAGCCCCTATTACAGGTCATTTAAATAAAATTTCAGCCATTTATTGAACCTAATGAATTATTAGGTCTAATTTTTACACGATTATATCAAACTTTGCTTTTTATCCTAAGTCTGATCACAAGTTAGAATTTTTTCATTTAATGATCCGTTTGTTTGTAATTTAATGGATTTGATGGCCGTTTTAATGGTTGTTTACTGTCTGTATACGGATATTAAGTAAAATGGACTGCAATCAAATTGTATTGCAATCTAATAGTCAATTCTAACCTCACATTTCACCTCAAATCAGAGCGTATAACCATTTAATGACAATGGATTTGAAGGAGAATTTCTCACTAATTTAATGTCAATTTTTTGTCCAAATTTTTCGTTACTCAATGATTGTGCGAAAAAAAATATTTTAAAGTTTCAAAACTATTATGTCTTTTGAGATATTTTTTTAGATATCTATCCGACAGAAAACCTAATTTTCTCGTTATTCAAATGCTAACCTATTTTTCATTTAATTGAATTTCGTTTCAACTTTTCTTTTGAATAACAAAATAAAATGTTTTGTTCTGTCGTTTGTTTGAATGATGAGTGAAAATAAGATAATAAGAATCGACGAAAAACAAGTCAGTGATATCCGAGGCCTATTTGTCATATTTCTTGAGAAAGACAGAGAAAAGTGCTTTTATTATTACACTAAATACACACTACTTATGATTCAATGCTATTTTAGAGCCTTTGCTTTGAGAAATAATGACTTCACAGAAAAGAAAAATTATTATTAATAATAATTGCTTTCATTGCTTGCTTTGAAAGTCAAGACAAAGTCCATAAGAGTTGAGACTAAAGGAGAGACAGTGTTTCGAAATTCTGTAATAATTTGGTATTACTTTGAGTTTCCTTTCTGTTCACTCATCCCTTTCGAGACAAGAATTTCAAATCAAATGTTTTCTAAGAAATTGTTTTAATGGTTAGCATTGAATGGCTTACAATTGAAGTGTAGATAAGACACATGAGATATAGAGATTGACTTCTTTTTGCATACAATTGCGTTGGACTTACAAAGACATGGAAGCACTCATAAAATAGTTATTTAAGAAAGTATTTGAGTTTTTGCCATTCCTTTGCAATTCAGTGCCATTTTCCTCTCTCTGCGGCTATTTTTCAGTAAACCGGTTTTGGTTTCGACTTTCTTTCTCTCTATTCATACCTTTGGTATGAACTCTGTTTTGTTATGAAATTTTAATGCCTTAGGTTTGGCCAATGGTTACCATCTATTTATTGAGGCTCCTTTGTATAGCCCTATGTAGAGATGCAAATTATTCAACTCAGGAATGTTTCGCAGAAATTTTTCGACAATTTTTCAGATAAGAATTGAAGTTTTTGGTAATGTTTTGTTGAAGACATTTGAGTATCGAATTCACAGTTTATTTCCTTATCTGAGGCACAAAAACGAGTCTCTGTTTTGGCTTTTGTTGACCCAAAAGATTAGCGCATTTTTATTTGCATTTCGAATGTCAACGAAAGTTATGATTTGAGTCAATATAAACATTGAAATAAAATAACTATCAAATCTTGATTATCAGTATTGAATATTTTCACTTTAAGGTAAATCTTGAGAATTTCCAATTATTTTAACAAGATGAAAAAATTTACATTTTATGGAAATTTCTCTAGAAGTTTCATCTATGCTGAGAGTTTCCAGCACACCTATACCTTTGGAATTCTGGGTAAAATTTGGTTTTGTTGTTTCATATTTCAGTGCTCCCCCTCGAGTGAATCCCCCATTGAAAGAACAGCTCTCTTTAGCCAACAGAAATCAACATTTTGATGGTTTGCCGTAATGTGAAAAAAGCTGGTAATAGTAAACTTCTTAAAAGTACACCTGTGCTAAGTAAACACATTGGGAGTGAATTTTACAAATAAACTGTTCTAAAGCTGTGCCAAAAGTCAACTGTTATGAGATATAAATACTATTAGACAATCAAACGATAATTTTGAGATTAATGTCTGAATTGATTCGTTTGACTCATAGCTGTGGGAAATATCAATGCATTCATACAAATAGAAAAACACTTCAAATCAGGTCAGGAATTGTCAAACAATTTGTTTCGATTGGAAAGCCGTCCGCAATGTGTTAAAGACGCTTATCATTCGGCTGGACTCACACCTCTTCATATAATCCGGTCAATCGATTCGTATAGAGACGACGGGCGCTGCGGTTCTAAACTCTTTTTATGTCAACCCGTGTTTGCAAACTCAAGGAAGAAAGTAAACTTCGATATCGAGACGAGACGGGTAAGTAATCCTTAGGATTAATTGAGTCACACATTGTGTCACAAGACTTGCTTTTGACAAATAGACATATTTTCTACAAAGAAAAAGTAGTTTTCGCTCCGAAATCAAAATAAATTATCTCTTTGTATATGTAATCAAAAGTTATGGTTAGAGAAGACTCTTCTGAATTGACTTTACATTACATATAATCTCAATGTTCTTACGCTATGATTATTAACAAGTTTCTTATGTATATGACTTTCCTCTCTTCTCTCGATTCATCATTGGTTAACGTCTTGTGCACCTTCTCCACCACTACTACTCTGTTTTGTCTATTGAATGGTGCGTTGATAGCCTGCAAGTCTGGTTTTGGCTCATGAGTTACCTCGGAATGTGCTCATAGAGAGGGCTAAGACACCGCTGTGTGAGAGCCATCACGTTATTATAAACAAAGGACTACTACAACAAAAACAAGAACAAGACGGCCAACTGGTCCACTACTCGTCCATCAGTATCCAAAATGAAGACTTTCTTGTGAGTAACGACTCGTTTAATGGAAGCAATGACTCCGATTCACAACAAAACCCATTGTATGGACTCATATCACCTGAAGAGCGAATGCAAGTTATATCTCAGGCATATCCTTCAAAATATGTCCCAATCGATGTCACCGGCACTGCATTCAACAGGATGTCTCATCTAAGGAGGAGTTTGATTCACGTAAGTATTATTTACTAACTTTTCCTCTAATCTCGTATTCCTTTACTTTTTCTGAATAAAAATTTATCGAAATTTTCGTTTTCTATTCATTTATTATTTGAATTGATTTGAAATTTTGAATAATTTAAATGATTTGAAATCCATGAAAATTTATGGCGTTCTTCGGAACCCTGTTTTCCCTTTCGTCTGGCATTTTTCAATTTTGCGACAAACGGTTTAATGTAATCTCATTTCAATAAAATTCAAATTTTCAGAAAATATCGAAATTAATCCGATTTTGAATTTCAAATGTTTTCTAATATTTTCTTATTTTGATATTCAGACGGATTTTCTTATAAAACGCAAGAAATCGACGGCAAGTAAAGGAAAACACAGTTCACGTGTTAAACGGCGCAACACTATCTGCCAGAGCGCTAATGAGTTGTCGCCAAACGGCAGCAAAAGTCGGGTCCGAAGGCGAAGCGCCGGTTCGATTGATTTTGTGCACACCTCGTGTCAAACAGAGTTCAATGAAAATGAAATCTATTCTTCCGGACGTATTGTTGACGTAAAGAAATGCAAAAACAAGTCACTGATCGGTGATTACAATAACAATAATCAGAACAATGGAAACAATTCTTGTGATAACTCTAATAATCAGAGAGAAAATAAAATCAAACTCAAAGCAGAAGTACATCATTACGAGAGCCGATCCTTAGATAATTTGATTGATTCTGCAGTCAGTCATCAGAGGAGAAATCAGTCCATTGGCTCAGATATGCCTGAATTGAGTGATAAGATTGTCGACGAGACCAATGGACAGACTAATGATATGTCAAATAGTTGTAAGACTAATCAGTTACCAAACTTGACTGCAGTCAAAATGAGAGACACTTTGACGGCTAAAGGCGTAGGCAGTGATGGCAGGTCTTCGAGTGGCAATTGGAGTGCCAGCAGTTCCATACATGCATCAGAATCAGTGGATTTGGAGCAGATTCTAAGTAATGGTCATTCACTCAAAGCTGGTTTACCGCACTCTTTGTCCAATAGCTCGTTAGGAAAGGATTCAGTGATTTCCGACACCAACACAACGCAAACCACACAAACGGAATCAGAGGGAAGAGCGTCGGCGCCTTTGAACAGTCATTCAGAAAATTCAAACAAAGGACTGGAATTTGAAGATAAAAGTAATGCAAACAAAGTTGTTATCCGAACCAACAATACAGAGACGATAACCAAAGTCCAGTACGCAAACAGAGACTCAGAGTCGTGGCTCCAGTATTATGACTCGTCCGATACGGTAACCCCTACACCTACTGAATCTGAATGTGGTGGACAGACAACTCGACCGCAAACTATCACATCTTGTTCTAATAGTAGTCGAAGATCCAGTTTTCAATCAGCGCACGGCAAACATGGGTTGGCTGACGATGAGGTTGAGTCTGTCTATTCGGTTGATAACGATGGATACTATACATCAATGCACACGGATTCAGGTCTTTTCCGATTACCCGTCAAACTAATGATGACTCCTAACAGCAGTTTCCGAGCGAAAGGAAAGCGGGACTCAATCGCCTCGAACTGCACAGTCGGTGATATCAGTATTAACAGCATTTTGAGCAAAACGGAGACCGAGTCCTCAACAACCACTCTGACCAACAACAGTAGTATGAGTAGCAGTGGTCGGCCCAAAATGCCACCGCCTCCACCACCACCCCGAGTGTCGAGTATGCTTCAAACCATTCGACACTCAATTATCTCAAATAAGACAAACGATAGCATTAGTGACAACGGAACGACAACTGCATCCAATACCAGCACCAGTTCCAGATCTCATTCTCCATCGCCGGCGACTATTACTTCAGATTCAGATCACAGCGACTTCACATCACAACGAAAGACATTCAAAGCAAAGACTGTCATCGATTCGAGTCGTTATCCCTCGTTGTGTGCCATCACTTCAACAGAGAATAGCGATGACTGTCGGAGTAATAGCTCTGATAGTGGTTCGAATAGAATGACACCCACCAGAAGAATGTTGAAATCCCGGTCCGGTTCTTATATTGGGTTCAGAATAAAAGATATTTTTGGTTTCGGCGATCGTATAAAAGAAGAAAGGAGTTCCCCGCTTACTGTTTCATCAACTGTTCCACATATCGCTACAATTAGGAGACCCCAAAGTCCTCTCCGGTTCAATATGTACCATGGGGGAGACGGTGGCCATAGGGTCAGGCGTTTTATTGATAAGTTTAATGCTGGCGCACAAAGTAATACATATCAAACCCCAAACATAGTGCGCGCGAATGCCATCTCTTCCTTTGCCAACGATTCCAATGAGTGTTCAGACAATGAAACTAAAATTTGTTCAAATTCTTACTCTTCTTCTTCTGCCATAAAGACTGCCATAAGTGAGAAGACATCAGATGTCAAAACTAATGTCTCAGACTCTAACTGTAAACAGAGCGCTTCCAGACCAGTGCCTAATCCACGGCAAACCACCTGTGGATTGAATTCTAGAAAAGTGCCTCAGAATAATGTACACCCGGCTCCCAGACAGGTCTCGATACCGGTGCCTAAACCACTGGATAGAATACCTTCTAAACCTCACAATTCAACCCTACCGGCGATTCTGTCGCCAACCATTATAACCCGTCCAACCACACCATCAGGTATTGGTCATACTCGCTCAGGGAGATCCGGTGCTCGAGTAACATTGGATGCGGACGGCTCTGTTATTTATGCATCAAATTCTTTGGGCCGCCGACGAGACGGACATCCCATGAATTATTTGAATCAATTGAAGAAAACTCCCATAAAAGCAGAAGATGATCAACGAAGTGCAACTCTACCCAAGGCTACAAAGCCCAGGGTCTCTAGTCCTATGGCGCCGACGCAAAAATCAGGTTTGAAATTTCAATAAATTCTTGGATTACCATAACTTATGTAAAACTAATTATTATGAGAAGTGTTTTCACATCTATTTTAAGGGTAGTCTCTCTTTTAGTCTCTCTTTTTAATGAAAAAATTCAGAATTTATTTATAGAGTTTATATCCGATTATTTACGAGTCATTTGTTATGCTCTAGTCTTCATGTATGGCCAGAATTTTTAGCATAAGAATGCATAGAATCTTTATGAATATACCTTGAGCATCACTTATCTTATTGTTTTGTCGTTCAGAGGCAAACACTGTTTGGCACACATTTTGGTTATTAATTTGAATATTAATCGCATTATTTTTGAAAACAAATTAATTATTTTCATACAATTATTGCCATTAATTATGTTTTGCTATTTTTGAGGTAAGGTTTGGGTTATTTTTGTTTGCAATCAGTATTTTAGGAGATATTCAGTTAACCATTTGTCTAATTGAAAACGGAGTGTAGGGTTTTCCTAACTTATTGTTATCAAACTACAATGGGAGATAACTTTGATTTATAAATTCCTACTCTCTCTCTCTCTCTCTCTCTCTCTCTCTCCCTCTCCCTCTCCTCTAATGAACTTTTGAGTTTTGAAATATTGTTATTAAATAGTTATGAGATATGATATTGAGATAAATTGTTAAAAAATGGATCAAATATTATGAGAGACCCCTTTGTTGTGATTAAAGAATGCATTTTTCAGACAAAATTATTAAATGAATGTGTATTTTGAAGGGCGTTCCTCAACCCATAGGAAGGAATTTTTTCGGAAAAACATTGTTAGCAAACATTTGAGAACTGATTTTTTGAAAAATTTAGATCCGTTTAAAATATTTGACTTTAAGGCTATTTTGTGATATTCTTCGCAGAAATTCAATTATGAAGTGAACAATATTTTCAGAAATCATTTCTCATTCATTGCATATAAGTTTTGAATACAAATGATTTCCCATTTTTGTGACCCTATTTACGGTCGGAATAATAGAGATTCAAAATCAATTCAAAACCAGTAATTAATTGAAACTATGAAAGATGAATTTTGTTTCTCATTCTCTCTCTTGTTATTGTCTGACACTCTTTGCAATAAAGAAAATAATTTATTTTCATTAATCCTCTTATAAACTATAAAATATTTATAATTTCTTCTCTCTATTAATATCCAACACTTTATTCATTGAATTTGATAATAGAAATGCTTAAGAAAATGCTTAATAGACTGTAAAAGAAGTGCCTTCCAAGAGGTTCGGAGAGCTTTTCTTCTCATTTTGTCGATTCATCTCTAATTTGTTGAATGACTTGAAATAAAACTTTTATTGCTTTTACGAGTAATTCAAAAGATATGAAACACGAGTTGAATGGCATTCAATTTGCCGACAATAAGAATCTGAATCATTTAGTTATCGCAATATTTATTGTTTTCTTGATATCTAGTTATTTGGTTTACTTATTCAAACATCGATTCATTTTCAGGCGCTTTGGTTCACATCCAACCCAATGGAGACATTCAACCAACTAATGGTCAGAATGATAACAAAATGTCATCGAATAAAATAAAAGAACAACCATCTAATGGCTCATCTTCTGGCAAATCCAATGGTCAGAACAATGAGATCACGACCTCAATGTCTGCTAATAGCCATTCGGTAGTGAATGCCAGTTCTGGCACTACTATCACTACAACAGGTGCCACACCTGTCAGTAGTAGATGTGTTACACCTGTTATTAAACAACAATCGCATCAAAACCGGAGACCGACAACACCTGCGATCAATAGCGCTCTCAATAGGAATAGTTGTGAGAAAACTCCTAATAAAGCACTCGAAGTATCGACCAATACGTCACCAGAAAAGATCGTCAATAGGTCTTCGATGGCCTCTTCATATGATAATAAAAGACTGATTGAATCAGATCTCAACAACATTGTTCCCAATTCGACGTCCAGTTCATTGAAATCACAACAATTGCGTCAGAATTCATCGGAATCTCAATCATTAACTCCAAGAGAATCGAAATCGGATTCAAATTCCGAATCTGAGACCAATTCCTCAACTCTTCGAAGAGGAAGACTCACAACAGAAGATTTGTTGATTATTATTCATAACTCGAAGAAGAAGCACAATATTAAGACAGAGCCGGAGATAATAAACCCCAACAGTCCGCCATCGAGTCGTTCGCATTCATCCAATAGTAGTTCAAACTCTCCGCCAAACCTTTCTTCTAATGTGAATGTAGTGCCACAGCAATTGGCCAGTCGTCCCATCACTCCTAGTCGTACACCTCAACAGACACAAGACCGCCGCAGTTGGAACGGCATTGAAACTCCCAGTCCTAATGTGAGCACCCCGGGCAATCGAAGAAGTCTAGCTTCTGACCGCTTGGGTCCGAACAAACCGACCACAATGAATGACTTTAAGCGACTCCTGTCTCAGACCCGGTCCAATACATACAATAATGATAGGCTTACCGCCGCTGAGATACTACGCGCTAATTCCAAGCGTCCGCTGACACCTGTTATCAAATGCATTACCAGTTTTGTTGGTTCCGGCAGTAAAACTAATAAATCAAGAGTGGCACCGTCGCCAGCACCGACACCAACGCCTACACCGTTAAAGCAGTCGGTGCGCGCTTCTCCATCTCCATCACCGGCACCGCCTCCACAAATAATTAACGGCGCAATCAATGCTAATACACCTAATTTAATCAAACCTCGTATAATAAATGGCCGTTCCCTAAGACACCCACCCGTCTATCGAGTCGACAATATTTGTCAGCCTATACTAGAAGACAGTTCCGAAGAGACAGACGACAAAAAGTGTGCGAATCTTATAAATAACGAGCAAATGATTAACACTATTACTAATCACAACAAATATTATTCTCAAAAGTTTATTAACAAAACTCCTGTTATTAATAATTATAATAAAGCGGTGGCTAATCCTCAGAGCACTAGTACTTGGGTTTGAATAAGAGTTTCTCATTTCGATATTCTTTGTGTTCATTTCAAGCTATGATTTATTCCTTTTCTAATCTAATCTCAAAATCCACCGATAATTCAATTTTTGAAATTTCCCTAAAAATAAGTTTTGATTGATTTTAAAATCAAAAGCAAAAGAAATGTTTTTGAGAGTCGGGACTGAGATTATGATGCTTTCAGTTCATCATTAAATCTATAGTCTTATCGAAAAACAAAATCAAATTTTTGCTTAAATTTAATTTATGGCAAAAACGAGTGAATAAGAGATAATTTCGAGTATTATATCATTCGGTTATTATAGGGTTTAAGACTGAGTTCAGCTAAAAAGAGATCAGAAGTTATGATTTATAAAGATTTTGATTTTATAAGTCAGAACAGCGTTTGAGTACAACACATATCTCCCCATTAATAACCATTTTTTGTAATCTCTTAAAGAATCGTATAAATCAAGAATTTCTCCTAAATTTCTGTTTTTTATTTTGGACTGAAAATACTTTTCTCTCATTAATCGATTGAATACTAATTGAGATTTTTATCTTTTGATTTAAACTCTGATTTTCTAATTTATTTCGTGTATTAAAAACTTGACTAAACTTCTGAACAAATGTCTTATTCTTCGTTTCGACTTAAATCATGTTTTTATAAACATTTTGTGTAATATTTTTTCCTATATTTATGTGAATAAAAATAAGTTTAAAATTTGAATAATAAACAAATTATTTTCATTGAAAAAATAATTGAATTAATTCCTAATTACTCCTATTGTTGCGAATCGGATTAAAGTTATCTTGATATCGGGTTTA
>JAQFXL010001485.1:0-11763 GCA_034693445.1 Edwardzetes edwardsi | reverse complement strand
TAATCGGTGCCACCTTTTTGGGCTTTTTGACCGAAATAACCGATATTTTGACGCAAATTTAGTGACCGTTTATATCATTTAAATATAATTTAATGCAATAATTGAATAACCGATTAATTGAAAGGAATACCGGTTTGTTTGGCGATCGTTTGTCTCTATTCTTCACATCATACCAATTGACCAGAGCTTCCATTTCTGTCTGAAGAAGTCGTTGTCTTTTGACAACAGACACGAGAAGTGTTTCTAATTCTAACTGCAAAACATCCAAATCTTCGGAAGTAATGCTTTCGTCTTCACTCCGCTGAACGACTGAATCAATTGAAACAATAGGTTTAAACACTGAAAATATCAAAGAAGTTGTGGTCAGACTTGCGGTAAATCGGGGACATTGTCTCATGTGATCGATAGATTTGAAATCGAGGAATTGAAGGGGACAATTGCCTTCATCGCTATCATTGCACTCCTTTTCCTTCTTTCCCTTTCCTTTCATTGTAATCAATATGAATGAAGTTTAAGTCAAATCAAAACAAAATAAAATTTAGTCTTTTTTTGAGTGAAAACACAAAATTGTAAAACAGCTGACATTTTATGACAACTCATTGCAATTCATTGAAACAACAAATTACGTAAAAAGAGTTCTGAAATTCAAGACTTGATTAGAGATGGGATTATTGTTGACTCATAACTGTGTCTAGATCATTCGACCAATATTGATGATAATTGGCTTACTTGCGACTAAGAACCATACTTAGTTTACTGCCGTAGTTATTCAGCTTTTAGGCAAATCAAAGCAATGATTGAATATAAGAAACTTATGTTCGGAAACAATGATTTAATTTGAATGACTGATTATAAACTAGCAAATGTACAATAATATTATGAATACATCATTTTTCTTCTAAATAAACAAATTTTGTCCGACTTTTCAACTAAATTAATAAAAAGCATTAAATTAAGAAATTAAATGAAAATTTGCAACACTTTTAGAGTAACTGTAAACTGAATGACCGGTTCGTAAAAAAAAATACTAAAAATTTAAATATATTTCACAACAAATCGCTGCCGAAAAAGGTTTCAAATATTGAAATAAATTGTAAATTAATGATAAAAATGAATAAATGGCACATATTTTTGATAACATTTAAAACAAAAACAGAGTATTGAGGGCTCGTATGGCACAGAATATACACCGTTCAAGGATTGTTCAAAAGATGATTAAAATTTCAGTCGTTTTCGAACAAAAAAAACAATTAATGGTTTGCAATGAAAATGAGGCGAACAATGATTTGGCCAATGATTTGATGAAACAAATGAATGGATAGACAATAGTCTATGCATTTAGGAATCGTCTGTACATTTGAATCAATATTTCATATTATTTACAATTAGTGAGTATTCGTCACTTTAATGATTGTTCGCTAATTGAATGGCAATTGATTGCTGTCATCGAACGGACAGTTATATGTCATCATTTGGATGAGTTGTAAAAGTTATTCGCAGGCATTCGAGGATTGTTTCCATTGTTAACATTTGCCGAAGTGTTTGAACTCCGGTTGGTGTTGGTTGCGTATAACTGTTGCTGGAAGTGCTGGAACTGTATTGCATAGTTCGGGTCCGATGGCACCGGCACTGCATTGAAAGGACTTTGTTTGTAGGTATATGAATGACTCAATGAGGGCGGCAGAGGTTGAGCAGCATCTGGTGATACACCTGAGGGAGACATTGGACCAGCATTTGATTGTTTCATATTAGCGAACATAACATTTTGTGGGCCATTCATTTGGTTGGGTCCGGTAGGCCTACCAAACATATCTCCCGTTGCCATCATCGACTGACCGGAACCGGTATTAGGGTTGGCTCCTCTCACCATTGATGGGTTCATTGGTCTTCCCGGTCCGGTGGCCATTGGCATGTTTTGGCCCATCATTCGAGTACCCAAAGGCATAGTTTGACTGCTATTCATATTTGTATTACTACTGGGAAAGTACTGGAGGTTATGAGTGGGCAGTTTGTTGCCCAGGTTTGTCAACGGAGGTTCACATCGCTGAAGAAAATCAAGACTCGGCGCTCTCGCCGAAAGATTTGGGTTTTGCTGCCGAGGAGGAAGATATTGAATAGTATTGGGAGCGTCCGGTTTGATCTGAATGTTAGCCGAGTTATAGATAGAGCACCGTTGCATCATATGTGGGTTCGGACCGAAATTCATTGGATTCATTCCCCGACTGTTATTCATTTGTGGTCCGGAAAAGTTTGAACCAGAATTAGGTGCCGCCATTCGATGTCCAAAATTTGACCCCAATTTAGACGAATTGTTTGTTTGCATCATTTGCATAGCACCAGAAGGAGGACTCATTCCGGGGCCGGACATAGGTTGAGGACCGATATTCATGTTTTGGTCTAAATTATGATTGAAGTTAGGAGAGGGTACGTTCTGAATGTTGAGCTGTTGTATAGACATTGTTGCGTTCACATAAGTATTGTTGACTGTTTGGGGGCCACCACTCATCTGAGGGTTCATTTGAGGACTCATTCCATATGGACTTTGCATACCATTCGCGTCAGGCGTCATATTTTGATGCATTCCTTGCATTGAAGACATAGACGTATGGAAGTTGACAATATTGGGTACACCAGGAGGGGGAACATTGGCTGCCACCTGCATACTAGACATATTCATTGAGGGGCCGGACATCATGTTCTGTGAGTTTATTGAATTATTAACATTTTGTTCACTCATTGCTGCCATCGAAGAGATTGGATCGAAATTATTCCGTTGTGTTTGTGGTGCCATCGACTGAGGCATTGAACCGCCCGGACCTGAAAGCATCTGATTGTTTGAATTATGATTGTGCGGATTGTGGGGACCGTTAGACATCATCATCTGATCCCCTTTATTTGAAGGCCCGATATCAAATGGAGGGGTCATCTTCTGAAGGTTTTGCAAATGTGTTGAACTGACACTACCTTCCATTTGTTGGTTAAAGTTATTAACATTAGACATACATCCGGTGCCAGCATTTGAAGGAAAGGACATTAAATTCATTTGTTCGCTACTCATCGGAGACATTGTCGGAGAGTTGAACTGATGTGAGGCTTGAATGTTATCGTTTGGATGAGTCGTGAATCGGGACACCATATCATTTGGATGATTGGGTCGGAGTCGGGAACCCATTGGGTTATCACAGGGAGAGTTGAATCGCATCATGTTATCCATCTGTCCGTAAGGCATACACAACATGTTTTGTGGTCTGAATTGGTTTTCATGATTTGGTATTCGAGGGTTTGGGCCGTCAAACGTCGGATTAACGAATCTTTGGTTATTATTGTCTGAATTCATAAATCGATGGTTTGGATCGAACTGATGGCCACTCATATTACCGTTTTGTGGATTCGATGGGAATCTGGGATTCATGTTATCCACAATTGGAAAGTGAGGTAACCGTTCATTAATTCCAAACGGATGACAACTGTTGCCGAACTCAGGATTAAATCCGAGGTCGAGATCAGGCGCTGGAGATATGAGATCTGTGTCTCTTAAACTGGTATTCGGCTGTTTTTGAATAGTAAGCTCATGACCTTCGAATGCACCAAGGGCATATTGAATTTGTTGCGGCGATGGAACGGGCATTAAAGCCGGTTCTTTACAGTTGAAAGGAGACGAACAACTGTTGGGAAGAGTCGGTCCAAGGAGTGACATGTCGTTTGGATGAGGCTTTTGATCGGCTCCAGAATTTGATAATGGATTCATCAGCAAATCGGGCGGACAGTCCTGACTCATACCTTTTGGTGTTTGATTCATAAGATTTGGCAGTTTTTTCACATTTGAAGGGCTAGAACTCAGAGGAACGGTAGTGGACGGAGTGGTGGCCCTCATATTCGTTACATTAGTCGAAGTTTGTGTTCGACTATTGTTTTGTACGACTGTTGAAGAGGTAGCGGAAGGTATTGTTTGAGATGATGACGCCGGCAATGATTTGGGCGAATGAACTCCCGTTCCCGGAATACTACTATTGCTATCAGCTGAAGGAGTGGCCGGACTGGGACTGGTATGAGGCAGACGTGATTGGCCGCCAGAATTGAATTGTCGCGAAGCGTCGGCCGGTGATTGCATTCGTGGTGATGGCAGGGGAAGAGATCCAGTGGCTGGAGATGACGGGTGTGGACTCGAATGCGGACGAATGCCCTGATTGTAAGGCGGGGGAGGAATACGACTGCCAGGACTTTGTGATATGCACGGACTCGGACTGTTGAGAGCCGACGAGGGCTGAGATAGAGGCGATGGATGTGACATTGGCACTGAATTTGAATTACACATATTGTTATGACCCCCCTGTCCACAGTTTTGTGATTTACGCCGCCTGTCGTCAACAAAATTGCCTTTTGGCCACTCATTGCACGAATTCGGCGGCACTGATGAGTGGCTTTGAGAATATTGAGATGAATTGCTTTGAGTCGACATAATGTTGGACGGAGTCATGCAGTTGTTCATATTGGGGTCATTTCCGCCCAAATGGTCGGACTCTGGTATTGAACACATCCTATTCTGACACATATTGTTCTGATCCATAAAGTCCGGAGCATTTAGAGACTGATTGGGTGCTGGCATTCGCATCATTTGTCCCATCGGTGATGAGTCCATCATCTCTGGGCACAACTGCTGTTGCATTTTGCGAAGTATTGCTAATTGTTTCTCTCTGTGCTGTTTCTGTTGAGGCGTAAGGTTTTCGTCCGGTGTTTCAGAACCTAATTAAAAAAAATCGATTTAATTAATCAAATTTTCAAACCATTTGCCATATAATTCAATTACCGGCTAATTGTGGTGACATTCCAGTCCCAGGATTACAATTATTGAATAATTGAGGACTGTTTGGCAAGTTATTTGAAGGGAAGGGCGCACAGGGAGGTCTGTTTAAGGGACCATTTGGACCCATTGTAGAGTTCATAAATTTCTGATTTGAATTGATTTCATAATTTTGAGCAAACATTTGTTGTTGTGGTGACGACCAGTTGGGACTGGCGTTAGGATTAGAACACATGTTTCCATTGTTTGGCCAATTATTATGAGCACCTCCTCCTCCAGGACCCGGGCCTGAAGGTAGTCCTGAAGAGTTATGCATATTACACGCCCTGACACAAGAGCCTGGCAATTGACCTCTGGGTTGTCCGAACGAGTTCTTGAGAGCCGACGGATGGATTGCCTTTATTCCTCTGTTGCCCTGTCTTTGAGCTAAGCTGTTGAGCCAAATGGCCGATGAATTCGTTCGATTCATTTGTGGTTTGAGTGGATATTTCTCTAAAAGTCTTTTGGTTTCGGGATTAGAACAGTGATAGTCAATGATCGAAGAGAACGCTTGGCTGTCGACAGCGTCAGCCGCCTGATTGGCAAGTCTTGTGGTGAACACAAATATCTGACTCTGTTGTTGCATATATTGCGAGTCCATTGTCGCCGAAGACTTTTGTCCCGTCATATTGTTGGCTCCCGAATGCTGGGAATTATTGTGCGGATGAGCGCCAAGCATATGATTAGCCACTTGGGACCCATGTGCTGATGGTCCTCTTATTCTGATCATATTCATTGATTGTGGTATCATAGCAAGTGGTGGAACGTCACCTAAACAGAACCAAATCGGTTATAAACCAACTCAACTAATTATGAGAAGTGGTGTTACCTGGGATTGATAAGTTGCCAGTGGGTAATGGCATTGCCAGCTCAGGATAAGCCGACAATTTGTCTATTGGTCACAAAACAAAGTTTATTTCACACTTGGATTTCATACAATAATTGATAAAATTATTCAAAAAGTTTTCAACTCATTCTTCAAAACATATAAAGAAATAAATTTGAAGATTAGAGTAAAGGATAGAAATATTTTCATTAAATGTTTGATAAATATTTAAAATTAAATCTAAAGTTTGATTTGAAGGAAAAATTCTGTTCTTCGAGAGAAAAATCATTTTAGTTTCAAAAGTTAATAAAAACTTGTTTTGTGTGCAATTCAGACAATATATAGAGAGAAGAATCCGCAGAGCATTGCATATATGCCGTGCGTTCATAATAGCGCACAAATGCCGAAAGGGAGCAATGCGTTGAAAACCAGTCCATGAGAGTCATAGGGAGGAAAGCCATAGCATTATTTTGAAAGCTTCTTCTGTTTTAAATTTGTTGCTCTCTGTTCGCTCTTTTCGACGATTCCGATCCCCAATATAGTTAAGAGGGGTTCACCTCTCAAATTGTTCATACAGAGAGTCGCACAGCACATTATAATGCAATTCTAGTGCCGAGCAGAGCAAGGTCATTACTCAAGTGTCTAGAATTCAAGGCAGGTCTCAAGTGATGAGAAGAAATCCATAAATGAAAGCACCAGCGCTTGACTTCATTACATCATTCTATCCCTCATTAGTCAGCTTTTAATTAATTATCAAATTTATAGACATAATATTAACCACATTTAACACAAGAATATTCGCCTCTTATAATCACATTTGACATTTGACACAATCATTTGTTGCCCACAAACCCCCAAAACAGTGAATGCTTACAACAAAATGATGACAAAATGATGACGAGATTATTAGATGCTTTGACTAAAATAAACTCATTTTTGTGCAGATTCTTACCAAATGAAAGGCATAACACTTTAGACAGTGATTGTCAAGTGATTGTCAAATGACTTTCAAATACATTTACGGCATTTGTTCGCAGATTATTAATTGCTAATTGATTTGAGATAAGAATTTAGAACTACTCTAAGACTTAACTAATTTTCAAGATATGAAAAGCAAGAAATAGGGCTTCAATTAGAAGGAATTGTTTAGGTTTTTAACAATTTTGAAATAAAACTCTTACCATCGCTCAGAATATTCATAGGAGAGGTACTGTTGGCACGAATACCATTTAGAGGTCCATTGGGTGGACAGGACATCGCACTATCCCTGCATTTGAGGTTATTATTGCTATTAATTGCATTAGTGATGGCATTATTAGGTCTATTATTGCCACAAATATTAGGTTTAGAGTCAATGCTATTATTATTTCTGATTTGATTTTGAATAGCATTCGTTTCATTGCTTTTCGATTCGCAATGATTTGTCGAAACAGACTTTTGGTCTTCACTTTTGATTACAACAAAATCTTGTGTAGCACTCATTACACCTATTTTTTCGGTGGGAGTGTTGGGCGCACTATTGGTGCTATTAATGGAAGCACAGGTCAAGTTTGATAGGTTTGTCCCGTTAGAACCACTAGTTCTGTTTTGGGACAAATTGTTTGGCTCTAAGCCATTGCTATTGTCGGCGACAGACGTTTGTGAAGCGTTGCCAGCAGTTGCACCGCCAGAAGCAGCACCGCCTCCGCAACTATTGCCACTATTGGCGGCTGTTTGGCACTG
Organism: Edwardzetes edwardsi; assembly: GCA_034693445.1. Lineage (NCBI taxonomy): Eukaryota > Metazoa > Arthropoda > Arachnida > Sarcoptiformes > Ceratozetidae > Edwardzetes > Edwardzetes edwardsi. The sequence continues at coordinate 4,375 of JAQFXL010001485.1, read as the reverse complement.
AACAGGACTTATGCCCTTCTTCTCTAACATTCTTGCAATTAATTAGATCTCTTATTAGTCGAATTCGTATTGACTTTGCATAAGAAGACGTACAGAAACGTGAGTTAACTCTTCTTTAAGTATTGGCCAAAGTTTCAAATGCATGTCATCACTGTTTGGTCTACTTTTAGCACTCATTTCATTCCTTTTCCAACTAATCGATTGCTTGAAAGTCACCTGAAATTTGATAATTTAAATAAATTTATCCAAATATTGGGATCAATGAAAATAATTACCATTTTTTAAAATGTTTTTCTCTAAATTGTTTGCAAAACCAAAAGATGTCTTCTATTAGAAACAAATATACAATTAATTATTGCTTTAAATAAAACAATCATTTGATTCAAAATAAAAAGAATTCGGACAAAAATTAGGAAAATTGAGCAAAAAATCAAGTCAAGTAACTAGATCAATTGATTTGAATAAAAGTTTGAGTTCATTGTGAAGTTTCTTAAGAATCGGTTATAATATAAATATTGCAAAATTTGTTGACTCATTAAAATGAGAAAAAATCGACATTTAATTAATTGTTTGAATTGGAATTAAATCAATGTTTGATAGGTTGAGAACTGTTGAGAACAGGATTGCTTACAACAGATATGCCCTCATTTCAAGAATGTTGAGTTCAAAAAAGTTTATTATCTCATAAATTATTCGATTTTTATACTCAAATTTGAATAATTGCTAGAAATTAATGGACACAACTATTTTCAATTAGATTTCATTTGACTCTTATTAACCGTTTAGAGGAACGGATCAAATGAGCAAAAGTTTTATCAATTGATTGAAAACCAAAAAATATCATTCCCTCGATTGTGTCGAAAAGTTAAACAACTAGATGAGCAGGTTTGCTTTTCAGAATATTCCTCTTGGTATAAGTAATTGACAATCAATGGGTATTATGCTAATCACAAATTTTTGGAGGAGCATGCTACAATTAATAAGCAATTAATGATCTGTGAAATCGAATTTCAAAGTATGTTTTGATATTCAAAATGAAAATATGTATGAATTGAATGCATTCTTGTTGTGAGTAATCACTAATCTATTCATTTGTTGAGATGTCTTACAAATGAGAAGACAACCGGATTTGAAAAGAATGAGTGAATGAGTGGGAGAATCGATATTTTCAACATTTCGTGAGATTTGAAAGCAATGTTCGTGACTCTAATACACGGACTCAGAACTCGTAAGATATTGGATGTGTTGCTACTGTTGGCAAACATAACAGCTTTGAATGACTTGAATCGAGTTCATTTTGGCTTCTATTTTGAAAATGTTGCAAATATTGGCTCAAAATATTAAGACAACAACTGATGGGTCTATTGATGTGAGCAATGAACTAACCATCGCTTGATTGCAATTAATATATAACTTCGATCGTAATATAATAGTCAGTGATATTCAATGAATAATTACATGTAAAACCAGTTTGAAGGGCTGCCATTGGATGCCAGACCTCCTCCACTGGTGCATTGGTTTCTGTGCTGACAAAAGCTAAAACCAGATGAGCTGTAAAAGGAGCACAAGTACACTGACCCAGCCTTAGGTTATGATTTGCACCCAATGAGCATATTTGCAACATTTTTCATGAAATAACATCAAAACTGGTCTCGAGTCCAAGTATTGGTCACATCCAACACATTGAAGACTTGTTAACAACTGGGAGGGAATAACTAATAGACCAGTCGATGATCACAATAAATATTTAATAAACCATTGCTTAACCCCTCGTTTTTGAGCCACAAATCCTCACTCTTTACATCATTTTTAATATAATAAAGATTTTTAATCAAAGATATGTTTGACTTTTGAACCATAAAAATATCAAATAATAACAGATTTAGAGTTAAAAATAAAACTAATAACTGATTGAAAATTATATAAATTAGCAAAAATTGTTTGCATAGAAAAGATTAATCCCTTGAAACTAAAACGCAATAATAAATAAGAAATATAAACAATGTGTTAAACGAATAAAACTTTTATCATATCATATGATAGCAATTCCAGAGGTGGCCAAAGAGGGGAACACATAATCGAGAAAAGGGATATTTTAAATGAAATTCTAATAAAAAAGAGCTAATCTGAAGGCATCGGATAAAAGAGTAATTTTTAATCATAAGACCAGAAGAATATTAACTCAAAAGTTGTTATTTGAAAAGTAATGATGAAAGTGAAAAGTAGATTGAGTTGACACTTGCAAATTTTCGTCTAATCTTTTCTAGTTTATTCCAGATAAAAGCTGTTAACACAATATCTAAGTTGCTTTATAATTAAGCAATGCACTTTTATTCCACAACTTTATCAGTAATTTGAAAAATTTGAAATTAAAAGCGAATTTTGATCGTCGAATAGTTTGCACCAATTTTTCAATCAAATGTGAACAATGAAAGGGGGAAGCAATAGGGGAGCATGGTCAATTAATTCATTTATTGGCTCTTAAATAGTTTTAACTCAAATTCTTAATCTAGTAATAAAAGGTGAGAATTAATAGTAAGACACAATTAGTAATCAATTGATGGAAAAATGGGTTCGAATGACAATATTTAGCGACTCAAGAGATAAAAGACACGTAACTGAAAACACTGTTATCTGATGCCATTTGTCTTGGATAGGATCCGGTGGACAGCGAGGAAAGATGTGAGACATGACATGTGCCACTGTTTACACAATGCATAAGTTGTAAATCCAGTCGAAAGCAATCAAATTAACAAACAGTTGAATATTGTATCAGAAAATGAGAGAAAGTGTTGGAAATATTGAAACAAATGAAAGACAAATATATTGGTTCCAGAAATAAGAGGTAAAGATATGTTTGAATCGCTATAAATAGAGAGATGAGAGCGAATCGGGAATAAGTGTATTAATAATAGTATGGCTCAACACTGCACTCATTGCTGTGTAAGGCATACCATTACTCGACTATTACTGCACTCAACTCGTGCTCATATCGTAAACATTTGAATACTTTGATAAATACCTAAACCATTGTCTAATTCAAGGAAATTATGGATTAAATCATTACCTCTTCAGTCATTCCAATGAATTATCGATCCATTGATGAATGGATTAACAGTCAAACAATAAAATATCAATAAATTAACGCTTAAGTAATGTTTGTTGTGATTCAACACAATTTCACTTCAAACACAACTTCACTATCAAATTGTCTCTGAAATCACGTCATTCACAAACAACAACCCCTTCACACAAACTATTTGACCCCTCTTTCAAACTCACAATTTTATTCTTCAATCCAAAGACTTTACAATTGATTTGAGTCCACTTTGTGGACAAAGTTGTGTTAAATATTTAAAATTAATAGAAATGTTTAGAAAATTTTGTACTCAATTCAAATAATTGAATATTCATTGAGTTTAGGGCGATGTGAAGAAGTCATCGAAAGTCACATAATTGATGTATAGAACCACAGAGTAGTCTTTGTCTGTCTACCAGACTATAGCGCCGGCAATAGAATGCCTGCGAATTAGCCCAAAGTCAGCCCAAAGCACAACCAATAGAGAGCAGCGATGAAAATGTCTGTTCGGCTATTACTGCACGGATTCGCCTCAGCGTTGGTCACAGCAACAGAAGACTTGCAAAGAAAGCAAAGGGTGGCGACACTCATATCATCGCATAATTCGTCATTAAGTGAGAGAAGTGACGCACTTATCATATGATGTTTTGCTATGAAAGCAGCTGTGATTGGGTTTGGCCTACAGTTTACTGTTTTTGTGTCGCACTTCAACACTCAGTAATCACTGTTTTGATTTCAATTAAATTTCAACCATTTTTTCAATTGAATTGATTTTATTTAACATTTAACACAATTTCTATAAATTTGATTGAATTGTGCGAAGAGTGCAAAGAGTAAAGAGTGAAGTAATGGCTCAACAAAACAAGTCTTTCAAACAAAGACGTTCTTTTGGTATCATTTAATCATTTATTCATTTCTTTGTTTACATTATTTGTATCGAAGACTCAAAAGACTGAAACCTTTTTTTCTTTATTCAATTGTATTGTTCAGCGCAACGAAAACAAGACGTCGAAGAGATAAGAAATCTTCACCCAAACAAAGTATTGCTTACATTTCTCACTACTTTTTTACATCATTTAATGTCTTTGTGTCCAACAGATCCCAGTAGTGATCGAACGCTTTCACGGCGAGAAGCAGTTACCACTTTTGGACAGAACCAAGTTCTTAGTGCCCGATCACGTCTCCATCGGAGAACTCATTAAAATCATTCGGTTTGTAGTCATTTTGTTTGCTTTCATTACAATTAATGACCAAATGATTGGTTCAGACGTCGCCTCCAATTACATCCAAATCAGG
>JAQFXL010001484.1:0-11769 GCA_034693445.1 Edwardzetes edwardsi | reverse complement strand
ATGGCAGTGTTCAGTAACGGGGGTAACGGCACATATTTGTACCTATTAAAGGACAACCAACGGATCCTTTACTGTCGTATCACTAACGCAAACAAAGGAATGGGAGAGGTATGGGTTGTCGAGTGTTTACAATGAATGAGTGATTAGTCGGGTTTTTCAATCGATGTGTAATTTTTAAGATTAAACTCAAAAACCTATCCTTTCCTCAAATGTTGAGTTAAAACAAATTCTTTATCTTTCAGTGCACTCCAAATACAAATCAGATTCTTATTGACTGCAGTAGTCCTCAACTGAATCCATTGCCAACTACTGGAGCCACGGCATCAAACTTAAGTCCAATACCAACTTCTGGAGGCACTCCACCAAACGTCAATCCATTGACAATTACTGGAAACCCAGTGAAAAAGCCCAACAAAAATATAACGCCGAACATCAGTCCTTTGTCAACCACTGAGGCCACGGCTTCGGGTTCTTTCATTTGGCTCAGCGTTATTCTAGTACTGGCGGTCCTATTCATCATAATAGCCATCAGTGCTCTCATATATTACGGACAAAAATCTGCTCCAAAAGAGGACAACAATTCAAAAAAGGATTCAAAGGGTCAGGACTTTAATGATTGAAACAAACGTTGATTCCATTGATTATATTCTTGTCATTAGAACCGGAAAGAGAGGTCCAATCGAAAAGTTTCGGACAAAACCCGAAAGCCACAGAGCGAGCACAGAATGAAAGCCCTGCTGGTGAGACTCCCTCCAGACGATTTGAAGGCCTCCAAACCGGCGAAGAAGGAAAGTCGGTCTCGTGATCTGAAGACCATCTTTGAACTCAAATATCGTTTCAAAAATCAATCGATTTATAAATTTTTTCTCTCAAAAAACAAATGTTTTAAAGTTTTATTCAAATTATAAAAATTGATTTATTTTGTATTCAATTCATTAGTTTTTATATTAATTGTATTCCAACTGAAAAGTGAATTTCCGATACTTTTCAATGAAATGATTTGACATTTTATTTATTACCGATTCTATGAAAAAAAGATTTGATTCAGACTTAGTTTAAGACTTTAAACAAACTTAAAGTAAAAGACTTGAACTTTAAGTTAACAACAAGTTTTTCAATCAAATCATTGAATTCCTCGAAAATTTCAAATGTTTTTCATTATTATTTAAATTTATTCAGCAATTCTCCTACCAGTCTCTCCATTTTGTCCAGTGCTTAACAATTTTTCAACCGTGTCTTTGAGTTTGTTGTTTGTGTCGATTCCTTCGATTTTAGGACAGAAAGAGTTCTGTCAATCATTTGACGAAAACAATATCTCCATTAAATAGGGCTTTCAATTGGAACCGAATAAAACGGATTATTCTTTGATAATAGATTCAGGCTCAGCACTTTTAAAAAGGTCAACTAATTTGGCCAACTTGGCGATCAACTAGATCAATTAAAATTTGTCATTAATTGTGTTCGTTATATAACTCGAGAAAATTTCAAACAATTGTCTTAAGTCTCGCATCAATCGAATCAACAGTTTTTCAAATAAACCAAAAAATTCACTAAATTTCAAATGATTTTCATTATCTCTAATCTCGTGAATTGAATACAAATTCGATTGAAATTTGTTCAGAACTTCTCTTATTCTTTCCCTTCGTTTACCATTCGCTCAATATTTTGATTCACTGCACAAAACCTCTTCAGAAACGACAACCAGAGAGATGTTCAAAATTAGAGTCATTTTGTTACTGAGTTTGTGGTTTGTGTCGATTCCTTCGACTTTAGGACAGAAAGAGTTCTGCAAATCATTTGTCGGAAACAAACACTCCATTGACTACGGCTTTCAATTGGAACCAAACAAAGAAGACTACTCTCTGGTGATTGGCTCAGAATTTTGGAAAGTCAACTGGACTGAAGACCATGCTCAGTTAGAAAATGAATCTGAGAGTAAAACCAGTAATTTGTTTGACAGTCGATATATCGCTGCATTCGGTGGGGTTCCCTGTGGTATTCCAAATACCATCTGTCAAACCAACCATAATGTCAAAGCGGGGTTTCTTCTCGTAATATGACTAATGTTTTGTTGATTTTTGTCTAACCCTTGACTTCTGATAGAAAAATTACGATTCGATTGATTGGAACCTCATTAACATCAAGACATTCAATAGGAGTAAAGCCATATCACCGCTACCGAAAGAGAGTTATCAAATTCCACCTTTGAAATCTTTCAATTTCAAACCAACTGTAGGTTATTTTACTGGCGAAAGGTTTATGCTCTTGGAACAAAAGCCTGTCCAAAAGGGAAGCGGAACTCTCTTCTCAACAACCTTTAAAGAGCTATACATCTTAGAAGATGGGTCAGTCCGTTTTGACCAAAAATATGACAATAAGACGGAATACGGCTATCCAATAATGGCAGTCTTCAGTAAGGGGGGTATCGGCACATATTTGTACCTATTGAAGGACAACCAACGGATCCTTTACTGTCGCATCACTAACGCAGACAAAGGAATGGGAGAGGTATGGGTTGTCGAGTGTTTACCATTCATTGAATGAATGATTAGTCGGTTTTTCCAATCGATGTGTAATTTCTAGTATCTCAAAAACCTATCCTTTCCTCAAATGTTAAGTTAAAAACAACTCTTTATCTTTTAGTGCACTCCAAATGCAAATCAGATTCTTATTGACTGCAGTAGTCCTCAACTGAACCCATTGCCAACTATTGGGGCCACGGCATCGAACTCCAGTTCAATACCAACTTCTGGAGGCACTCCACCAAACGTCAATCCATTGACAATTACTGGAAACCCAGTGAAAAAGCCCAACAAAAATATAACGCCGAACATCAATCCTTTGTCAACCACTGGGGCCACGACTTCGGGTTCTTCCATTTGGCTCAGCGTTATTTTAGTGCTGGCGATCGTACTTATCATAATAGCTATCATTGCTCTTGTATATTATGGACAGAGATCTGCCCCAAAAGATGGCAACAATTCAAAGCAGGGTTCAAATGGTCAGGACTTCAACGATTGAAATAAAAGTTGATTTCATTGATTATATTCTTGTCATTAGAACCGGAAAGAGAGGTCCAATCGAAAAGTTTCGGACAAAACCCGAAAGCCACACAGCGAGCACAGAATGAAAGCTCTGCTGGTAGGACCCCTTCCGCAAGATCTGAAGGCCTCCTAACCGGCAAAGAAGGAAATCCGATCTCGTGATCTGAAGACTGTTTTTCATCGTTTCATCGTTTCAATAGCCATACAATTTATGATTTTTTCTCTCAAATCAAACAAATATTTCAAAATTGGTTCCAATTTTTTCTTGAATTTTAAAAATCTCTTTGTTTTGCTTTTAATTCATTAGTTTTTATATAAATTGTGTTTCAATTTGAAAATAAATTTCCGATACTTTTGAATGAAATGATATTTTTTTTTATAGAAAAATGTGAATAAATCTAATACTTTAAATCAAATGCTGTCCTCAGCCCAGAGTCCTATCAAAAGAGCACAGGTCGGTATAACACGAATGTATTCTGTAATAATATCCAGTTTTAAAGCAAGATGAATTTTAAGCTTAACCTGTTAATCTAAAATATTTTTCTTTATTGAACAAGTTTATAATCAGTTTTCAAAACAATAACAAAATATTTAAATTCAAATCAGCTTGCTTAATTTTGTTGACCACCATTGCTGATAATAGTCTGGTTGCTTTTGGGGTCGGCTATGTTGTTGGAGTTCTGGTTAAACATCTTGACTCTGGACCCGCCACTGACAACAAGGTTACCGACGCTGAACATAAAGCCGGTGCCGGCGAAGTCATTCTGAATACCATCTTTGGACGTCTTCTTCAGCTGTTCGATGAGTTCACATAAACTATTCGCCTCGTCCTCACCTTCGGGGCAGTCCTTCACACCATCACACAGTTTCTCCAGTCCCAGACAGACAGGTAGTTTAAAAGCTTTGGTTTTGCAAGAGTACTTTGAACGGCCACAACCCAGGAATGAAAGTCCTTTGTTATTCCCAACCAACTCTCCAAATTTGAAAAGTTCAGATTCCTGTTGCGTCACATCCGTGGGCGCACAGAACACGGAGCTACTAATCAATATAATTATTATACTCTTGCAAATCATTTTCTCAGTTGTGAACAGGTATTAGATTGAAGTAAGACTGAGCTCTGGTTTTGAGCAATACTCACCTTTTTATTGATAATTGTAGTCAATAATAGTTACACTCATTCTTATCTATGGTATGATTGGCTTCAATGGGGAACAGAATCTACTAATCCTTCAGCACAGGTGTCATAAATCTCATTATTGATGTTTTCTATTGATTTCAGTAATGAACTGAAAATATTGATAATCACATGATTTGAAAAACAAATGTAATTTCAAATGTTATCAATGAAGTTCAGGGTCATTCTACTAACCTAATGGAAATTCCCTTTCATATCAAATGACCAAGCCATCTATGCTTCCTAATTTTATCACCCTCTGGGCAAAAATCCTCGCCCAAATTGCCCAGAAGGCTATATTAGAAATTTCAACTCGAACACTTTGCAAATAATTGACATCATCATTGATAAGTTGACCAAGTTAAATTTTTAACAAACTCAATAAATTTTCAGTAAAAATCTAAAATATTTTATTCATTTTTATTCAAATTAACAAGAAAGAGAGCAAGGTAATAATGATTATTGATTGGATGCCTTAACTAATCTTGTATTTCGGTTATCTGACTGCTGGTCAAACAGTCTTACGTCAGACCTGTCTTTGATGACAACATTCCGGATGTGAAACATGAATCCGGTTCCGGAAAAACTGTTTAAATTCTTCTTTTTGTTTTGGTTGCCACCGAATCCCGGGAAACAGACCTTCGGGTTCTCATCATCGCGATGGGGACAGTCCTGTTTGCCATCGCAGATCTGTGTCAGGGAAATGCACAGTCCTATCGTTCCTTTGCAGGTATACTTTCCTGCGGGACATCTGTATTCGTTGCCGCCATCTGTTGAAGTTGAGTTGTCATCAGTAGGACTGGAAGTGCTCGTATGTTGTCCCCAGTCATATGTGGTTCGGCTACCAGTGTGTTGACCCCAGTCGTAGGTGGTTCTGGATGCACCAGGTGCAGCAGTTGAAGTCCACTGTCCCCAATCATATGTAGTTCGGCTTCCAGTTGAACCGGTAGCAGTATGCTGACCCCAGTCATAAGTTGTACCTGTGGCTGTGTGCTGTCCCCAATCATAGGTGGTCCTGGATCCAGGAGCTTCAGTTGAACCAGTAGCAGTATGCTGACCCCAGTCATAAGTTGTACCTGTGGCTGTATGCTTTCCCCAATCATATGTCGTTCCAGATCCCGGTCCATTTGTCCTTGTCCATTGCCCCCAGTCATATGTAGTTTTGGGTACAGAATATGACGGTGCGTTTGTCACTTTCTTGAGTACTACCGGTGCTCTTCCAGTGATGGGGTTTACCACAAAAAGGCCGAAGTATTTGTCATCTCTGATAGACTTTGAATAATAGGATTCAAACAAAACAAATACCAAAAACCCAATCAAATAGCGTTTTGTGACAAACATTTTTGTGTCTTCCCTTCTGTTCGCTCAGAATAACTGACGACTTTCCCAATGCTTTTGTCTTTCAAACAAAAAGAGATTATAAAATAAGTTTATTATATTTGTTTTTCTATTACATAGTGTTCTTGCAATTGAATCGTCTTTATCTTATGCTTTATCGCGTGTAATCTTGGTTATTTTGATGGATTGTACTAATAATGGGAAATGTGTTTGTATTCACACAGGTTTTCCATTGAATCAACAAAAAATAGTATAAACTTTCTTAGAAAGATTATAATTCAAGAAAATAAGGTCCTTGACTACAGTGGAACCCTGGACTTCAATCATATTGATTTAATCTTGTTAAATTAGCTGATCATCTGATGGCACGGGGTTTGTATTAGTTGTTATTCAAAAGAATGTGTGGCCAATGATTACTTAATAGGGGATAAACGGCAGTGATTCTAAAATTGACCCAGGATGTTCAAGTTCAAATTTCTGTTTGCAATACAGCTCTTCCCTACAGAAACTGACTCCAAATTAGGAGTCAATTTCCTTTTGGAGTATTTTTTTTTTTGCAACCAGTTGTCAGATTAGAATCCTAGACGTCATTAACACCAGGATCACCTAGCTCAGATGATCTATCTCAATCTCTTAATAATTAGTTCAATTGACAACAAGAATTTTATTAGAGTTTGATTGTGAAATAAAAACATAATTTATTGACCTTGCTCAATTAATTATTCAATTTCCATTATTGTCCGAATTTTGATTGAACATTCTCACATCTGAATTATAAATGATCAGGTTATCCACGTGAAACATAAATCCTGTTCCGTCAAAATTACGTTCGTTGCTACCACTCTGATCCAGGACAATGGCCGGCGCGTCATTCAATGCAATTGTTCTAGGTTGAGTAGGCCGGTTCATGCAAGCTTGCGGGTCTTCGTCATCATTTTGTGGACAGTTTTGAACTCCATTACAAATGTCATCGAATTTGACGCAAATATTTAGAGTTCCGTTACATAAGTAATGCCCTGAATATAAAATTGAATAATTTGTATCAAGTTCAATTGAATATGAGCAAGCCTATAGTGCGTAAGAGAGTTGAATGTTTATATTTGCTAATTCACCTGCAGAACACCCATTGTTGGGCCAATAACGATCACCTTGGTCACCCTCATTATTAGTGTTATTCTTGTGTAGGACATGTGTTTTCACCTTTTCCTTTGGCACTTTCACATAATGATCCTCTTCATTGACATAAGCCTTACCCGGATTATACTTCTGGTAATGTTTACTAATTGCGGATTCCTTGCAATACGATGACAACTCGTCCTCCCCTTCCGGACAGTCATTTTTGCCGTTACAGATAGCCGTCAACTCTATACACATTTTAGCTGTGCTTTTGCACTGGTATTTACCGATAGGACAGTCATCTTCTACTGAGAGCACAGTTAGGATAACAGAGTTTATTAAAATAATTTGACAAATGATCGACAGTTTAGTCATATTTTGCGTCAATTTATGATTCAATTCAATGAAAATCACTTAAAAATAAAAATTGAATTCAAAAGAGAATAAAATTCAATGATTTTTATCTTTTATTCAATTATTGTTAAGAAATGTATGAGTTTTACAGATGTGTTGATTCACACAATTATTAGTTCACTGGTGGTATGAAAAGTCAATTATTACTCAATTCAATGAGAGTTTCAATTGAAAAATAGTTGAATTCATTTATTTTTCTGGAGATTTCCAAGAAATGAAATAACATTTGATTTAAATGTAATATAATTTGTATTAAACCAAAACTCAAAACTATTTTTGAAGGTCTGACAGATTTATTGCATTATTTGTTTAGATTTAAGTCTAATCTATCTCTAAGTAACGCTAATTGCGTGAGAAAATTACCAAGAATAAGGCAGGGAAAGCATTCATAACAGGAAAGTTTTATATAAGCTAGTTCAATAAGAATAATTTGAAAAATGCCTTGGTATAAATTACTTGATGAAACTTGATGAACTTTCAAATGATCATGCAAAGAAAAATTCATTATTTGATTAGTACAAAATTGTCACTATATATTGCAAGAGTAAATAATTACAATCAAATTGACCTTAGAGTTGAGGTAAGAGTTTTGTGTCTAATTGACGTAAAATTTAAGATATTTTTCTTATGAAAGTTTGGAAAAAATGTCTTAACGAAGGTTTGTCTGTATTTCTTACTCAACAGGCAATACAACACAAAATTACCCCCAGAATTGATAGCGAGCAGAAAATTGAAGATATTTCCCAATCCTCTAATCAACGATTGTTTGTTGACGTCATCGTTGTTTTGGTCATAAATTGCGGTATAAATCAGAACACAAGCGGTCGGTGTCTGACAGATGAGGAACAGTATGACCACTGCTATTAACATCAGAGTAATACGAGATTCCTGTCGATGCGATTCCCACCGGAAGTCTGAACAATTACATCCTCTCATTAATTGCATGTTATAATTAGTATAAAGAAGTTGATTTATTTATTAAACTAGTTAAAAAATGGTTTTTGGTCCTTGTAAAATGAGCTTGCAAAAATATTTTCATTAAGAATCAACAGATTGTTGCATATTTAAACTATTAAAATTTACTAACATGGTAATTTCTATCCTTAAACATCTCAAAGTTAAGGCTCAGAACCCCAACCGTTCCTCAAATTATTTGAAAACTTGACTTACTTTTAGTTTTCAGACTTTTATTACTGGAATCCCTTTTGATTGGATTCTGAGTCAATGTCCTCCTCTTGATATAAGACACATGAAGGGAACGGATGAGAAGGACATTAAAAACGGCTAATATGCTGAGCGGTAAGAATATGAACAGAATAACAGTTGAATAGTAGTAAACGTTTTTATAAACCAAATCCAGGCCTAAATCAGAATAAATGATTTTAATGTAAGTTTGGTTAGTCTTCTGGTCTATGGTTTCGCTTATTTTCCACTCGAAAACTGTCGGCACAGTTATCAACGAACAGACCAAGGATATAATTAGTATTATTTTTCGAGCCCGGGCTGGTGTGCACAGCATTTTGCCTTTAATGGGATAACTGACCACAAAATACCTGCAAAAGTAATAAAACACTCAATTAATTAGTAATTGGTTCGAGTTTTTGAAATGAATATCAAATCAAATATTAATTAACTAAAGATTAATGACTTTAATAATCATTTATCAAATTGATAGACAAGTTTTTCAATGTTCTAGTTAACATTCTTTCATCATGTTTCTTTTATGTTTGAATCTATTGTTTATGAAAAATTAAACTTGATAATATTTTTACCTTTCAATAGTGAAGGTGACGGTGATCCACACGGATATGTTTGAGGCGGCGTCGCACACCATAACAGAGAGAGGCCATAAAAGCCAATATAGATAATACTCGATGTGATTGGCGTTCGGGTAATGAGTGAGCGATAATACAAATGTAAATATGAGGTAAAGCGCATCAAATGTGGCCAAAGCCGCCAAATAGGAGTTGGTTGACGACCTCATCCTTTTCCGTGTCATTATCACAATTGTGATGCTGTTCCCTACCACTCCTATTAAGGTAATGATGGGCACTAACACCCGTTGAATCCAAAATCTTGACTGATCTCTGAATTCTTGATAATAGTCCTCCTTTTCAACATAATATTCGTTCCTTTCGGTAAAGTTCAAAAAATCTTTGATCAAGGACATATCGATTCCACTGAAATTCATTTTAATTACACTGGGATTCACCAAAACACCAAAATTCACAAGAATATTTCATTTAAGCCAAAGTTTACTTGTTCATTCACAGCAAATAAGGCCATACAATATGATATGCAATTGAATTATAAATAAAAACTTGTATTTACTACTAAGTTATTTCAAAAACTGACATGGATTATATGGAATTACGCTGATATTTTTAGCAATTGTTATCATCATTACGTTCACAAGGGTAGTTTGTTATTCAGACGAAAAGCATTCTTTGTTTTATTACATACTTTGTTTGTAAGACTAATAATAAAAATCAGTCGAAAATAGGATTTTAAGTCTGTTTTCTGTTATATTTTTATTACAAAAATCCGTTTTCAATGACTGAAGAGATCTTCAGATTTAATATTATTATTATTATTATTATTATTATTAAATAGTTTATTCATTTAACGATTCATTTAGTATTTAGATAAGAGATAAGAGAATTGAAAACAAAATTATTTTAATAAATAAGTTTTATCCCAGAATTCAATCCAATTTGAAGGACAATTAGCACAGAATAAAAAGAAGACTAACATTGGACTCAAATTAGAACAAAATAAGTTCAAAAACATTTGAGTTTAGAGACAAACCTCTCTTCAAATGACAACTTAGTGTCTGAAGTCATAACACGTTTCGCATAATTAAAACCTTTGGTCGAAAAGACAACACATTTTGTGTTTCAATAATGACTTAATCACTTGTTTTGAAGACCAAACTCATTTTGAATACAATGAAAACATAAATTCAAATGATCTTGCATTTAGAAGACCACAAACACTTTTCTTCATTTGACTCACAAAACATTTAAAATGAAATGAATACCAATTGAAAGTCGAGTATAATGTGAATTAAGGCACTCAATAATAAAAATTACACTGGTGACATTAAGGTTAAACTGATTAAATGCAATATATTGTAATAAAAATTAATTTTTATCATAAACCACGGCATTGTAATCCAGGTTCAGGGATGGTCATCCAATTCACCCGTTCACATGGTGGAAATTTTGTTGCAAATCAATTGAGCATGATTAATTTGACCTTGGTGTAATGCTAGCCCTTATCAATTCTGGGAAGTTTAGAATGTTTGTGATTCATTTTTGGCAACTCTGCTTGCACATTTAGCAATTGGAAAATTTAATTAACTTGGGCATCATTGAATAGTTTACAAAAAACTGAATCTATTAAAACGACTTGTTTATGAGCTTGGTTATCTGCCAATCTAAATAATAGCCATAATTATTATTATTATGATTATAATGTTAATTGACAATGCTCACATGTTTATTTTGTCAAGCAAGTTTTAAGTGTATGAGGAAAATATTGTCCAGAATTTAATCACTTTTTTTAATTGATATTCAAACAAATAGGTTAACATTTTTATTACCTAGATAAGACGAATTTTTATTTATTTATTTAACAAATATGAGCCAAAAGTTACTGAACGAAGAACTGAGTGAAAAATAAATTTTAACCTAGAGCAAAAAAAACTATTTCCCGAAAAAGAGTCAAAAAATCATTTTTTAATCAATTGTCGGGTAATAATAGAAACATTGGCCTAAAGTGGGATTTTTTAATTTATAACTGCGAATAGAAATCCCACGACTGATAAAAGCTTTTCTCTAAAAGTAGGCTCAAAATTCAATTACATTTTTTTGATGTCTCAATTGAATCCAGTCATTTGGATCGGAATCAATTGGAAAAAGTGTTTTGGAGTTCAAACAAAACAATTTATTTCTTATGGGTTTGAAGACTACAACAAAAAAAAAGTCCAATAAATGGGAAAAAGTCTCAAATTATTCCGAAACTAATTATAACTTATTTTTGGAAAAATTTTAGCCGATTTTCAATTTAAATAAACATATAATTATAAACTAGGCATCAAATAACTCGATAATTATTCTTCAAAAGCGTCCTCATAGTCGGGCTCATAACTGGGTGTTCTCGTCGTTGGGGTCGGTACTGTCTTAGAAGTCCAAGGGAGGGGAGTGGTAGCTGTGGTTATGTCAATGTTCTGCTCCACTCCTGTCTTGTCATTTATGAGTGCCTTAAATGAGAGACAATTAACGTTTTCCATCCAATCGCAAGTAGAGGAAAACTGATTGAATAGAGTGCCGGGTGGACACTCCCAACGCTGGCGACCCCTAACACTGCACAGGTAGTATGTTCGACAGTCGTTCTCTACATCGGCAAAAAAGCCGCGCCTTTTGCCGCAAATAAAATTCCAGTTCCGACTAATAGGCGCCGCAGTCAATGAGAAAAACTCGCCTATACTCTGCTGAGTCGGCTCCACATACGTGTCCTCTTCTACTTTTTCATCGATGTCGGCGTCCCATAATTCTGAGCTCATTCTATCTTCAAATTCATTTAAATCCAATTTCTTCAGAACTCTCTTAATTGCCGGCGAATTGGTTGTCACAGTTGTTGTTGTCTTCGGTGTTGTTGTCGTTGTTGTAGTGGTTGTCG
>JAQFXL010001483.1:0-11769 GCA_034693445.1 Edwardzetes edwardsi | reverse complement strand
CCATTTCTAACCATTTGTAACCACTAATCAATTGCATAATTCAATAAATTCTATTAAATCTCTATTACATTAGAAAAACCTGTTTTCAAAACTTTGTTAGAAAATTCAAAACTTTACTGAAATTTATTTCTCAACAATATCTTAGATAACAATCAAATTCTTGCGATTAGTTTGCATTAAATGATAGAAAACTGATGTTCTGAACAAATGGTGAATAATTTTCCTCTTTTTTATCGATCTCTTAGACTAAAAATAAATATTAGTCGTCAACTGATTTTGTGTTAAAGTCGACACTTTATTATCACATATTTCCAGAGGAAAAAACATTTGAAAAGTGGGACTCAATCGCAAACATTAATCAATGCATTAAATGAATGAAAAATAGCGAACATTACTTAAAATGCGTTTACAATGAGTTTTAGTGAAAATACAACAAAAGATTTGAGAGAAATCTTCGAATAATTTATACGAAATTCTCATTTGTAATGCTTTTCTCAAATGTTTGAATAAATAATAATATAATCGATAAAACAATTGATACAAAAGTCATCAAAATTTAAGTGAGAATATTTGAGACCTAATATATGGTCATTCATACGAGGAAATAGACATTTATTTAATGCTTTTTGATCCCATATTGCGAGTCATCACTTCTCTGAAGTCAGGTCATGGACTTGAAGGTAGAGTTGCGCTAAGATTATCAAGTGTTTGATAAAGCACTCGCTTTTTGATATTGTCTTTGAATTTCAAACATTTATCTCTTGTTTGTTGCCTTAAAGTCTGAAGAAAATGAATTTTTTTGTCGTCTTTTTAAATATTATAAACTTTTCTTTTAAGGCGATTACATGTTTCGCAGAATTACTTGTCTTATAATTTCAGGTAAAACATAGAGGAATAGCTAAGGGTCTGTCACTTACTGTAGTTAGAATAGAGAATCACCCACTGTGAACAAACCATATAGTTCTTAGACTGAATAAATCAATGACTTTGGGCTGATGTCAGCGTAAATTCAGTTAAAACTCAGGGAAATCACTGATTCGATGCAAACATTAGTCTTAGAGGTTATCTTTAATATTCATGATTTAAGTCTTTGAGTTGAATAGAAGTCAATTCGCAACGCTTTTCAAAGTCGTTTCCATAGATCCTAGAAAATCGTTGATTTTGAAGAAATGTCTATTTTTTGCTCTAATTATTTGATTCATTAGTGACTTTTCAATTAGTAAACATCAGACGCTTTACTCTCAAAATGATTAACTCGTTTTAATTCAAGTAATTAAATATTTAACAAATGTTTTGCTCTAAACTAAAATTGAGTCTATATTTGTTAACAACAGATAAAACACTCTTTTATTTGAAAAATCCAATTAAATAATGAAAAATATCTTCAAAAAAAACTGATTTTTTCCATTTCTGATAAATAATGACTTCAATTGAAATCAATTTTAGACATTATTTTTCCAAATTTAAAGCCTATTATAAGAAATTCATTTCTAGCAAAAAGTCATTAAATAATTTTTACTCAAATAGTCTTTAATTGAAATGTTTTATAAATAATAAATTCAATTTCACTTTAATATTGATTTAATATTAGAGAAAATGGAAATCTTAAAGAAATATCCGAAAAATGAACGAAAGGTTTGAAAAAATTTGAATTAAAGCCACGAATGTATCGAATATTGATTTGAGACTCGATTTGAAATTCTTTTAAATAAAATAAAATGAAATTCAGAGCAAAGAGAGTCTCAAAAAGCGTTTTTCAATTCAAATAAATGAATTCAAAGGTAAGAACAGATGGTTTTGTTGCTATCAATCATAAAAACAAATCCAATATCAAGAAAATGTTGAATTGGAGACTAAAAATAAGTTTGAAATGAAAGCACCTGGATAGGGATGACGTCTGCGCTTATTTATTTGAACTTTCATAAAAGATCTTGGTGACATTGTGGAGCAAGTTAAGCTCCAGTAAGCCTTTAAGAAGTGTTTCTCTTTTGGATCAAAAGAATGAAAAATAATTGAGTTTTTGGTGGAAAACCAGATGTTTATATTGCAAACAATTTATGAGACAATTGTTGTTTTTGAGGCCAAAAATAATTATTGAAACGAACGAAAGAATTACGAAAATAATTAATATTTTCTTTATTTACAGAAAAGAAATTGAATTCAAAGCAGAAATTCCTTAACTATCGACACAATATTGTGATTATATTGTGTGATGTCATCTCAAAGGGGGGAGAGGGGGAGGGAGGGGAAAGAGTTTTGCTCATCTCTAGTCTTCCGTCCGGAAAGCAAAGCAACGAATGTTTTCAAAGCAAAAGTTATGAGAAAAGCACGAAATCGTGAAAATCGTTTCAAATCGTGAGAATCCAAACCTTTTTTGCGCTTTTCCTCTTCGAGACGCTCCAAGAGATAGGCCTCCCACTCCTCCTTGCTGAAGAAGAAGCGTTTGATTTTGTCCAGAGTGCTTAGACTCATGTCACTGGCCGCCGCCGCCGCCGATGGAGAGGTGAGTGGAGTGGAGTGTCCACTGGCGTCGGCTTGGGTGTCGGCATCGGGTGGACTTCGGGAAGATGGAGACGATTGAGACAATTGGTGCGATTCAGTGTTTTTTTGAGACATAATTCGAGACGACTTCTCGACGACTACTCGACGACGGCTTGCGTTCCACTAAAGCCTATATTGTCTAACGCTGTCTAACGCACGCTCAGCAGTACTGTTGCTCACAATTATCTTCGTGACTCACGTGAGACCACACAGAGGCGGAGTCTTGTCTCAGTTGGAGAGACTCCGCCACTTGAGATAATCGCGCGGTCTTTCGGTTTGAAAATAAATCGTTTAAATAATTCTTTAAATCGTTTTAATTCTTAAATAATTTATTCAGAAATTAATTTTTCGATAAATATTTCATTTCTTTTTTCGTTCGCTTTCTTTACGTCTTTTTTCGATGAGAAACGCTTCGAATTCTTCCTTCGAGAAGAAGAATCGTCTGATTTTGTCCATTAAAGACAGTTTAGGTTCGGCTCTTCGGCTCTCTTTGTCTGCCATTTCTGCGCATCAAATCAATAACTATTTAGAGCGCAAACTCTCGCTATTTATAGCCAATAGTTGTGGCGAAGTGTTGTGTCCAACAATACCAACAATTCATTGATCTTTGATTAGAGACAAGAGATGAGTGTTGGACGCTCTAGAAGGCCATGGTGTTATCACAAGAGAGGAATCAGTCTCGACGACAATTTGGGCGCTAATTGTGACTTCACTTTGGATAACGTCAATGAAGATCAGCCCACAGTCACTATGGATGAGGAGGAAGACTCTGAAGACTCTATTCAGACGAGATTCGGTCGACTTCTCTCGTGTGAAGATATGGCAGATATCCATTTCGTGGTCGGAGCTCCAGCCCGTCAATTGAAGATTCCTGGCCATCGACTAGTGCTCGCCGTCGGCTCTCAAGTCTTCAAAGAAATGTTTTTCGGAGACGAGAACTCAGAAGAAGATATTTTAATGCCAGATATAGAGCCGCACGCATTCCTCGAGTTCTTACGTCACTTCTATACGGATCAAATGCATATAACAAAAGAGAACGCGATTCCAGTTCTTCATTTGGCCAAAAGATTCCAAGTTTTGACTTTAGAGCGCCGTTGTCTCCACTATTGTCGTCACGCTATTGACGACAACAATTGTCTGACGCTTTGGTTGTCGTCTAAGAAATTGGGAGAAAAAGAAATCGAAAATCTCGCGCTAAAAGTGGTCGAAAGAAGCGCTCATTCGGTGCTCTTGTCGTCAGACTTTCTTCGCGCAGACTTTCAATCTGTTTGTCAAATACTACGCAACGATTGGTTGAGAATATCTGAATTGCAATTATTTGTTGGAATCACGCGATGGGCTAAAAATCAATGTCTTCAAAGAGGAATGTGTCCCACGAGAGCTAATGTTCGTCTCGTTCTCTCAGATTCCATCGATTTAATCAGATTTCCATTAATGAGCGAAGAAGAGCTCAGAGGAAGAGTCACGAGCGAAGGACTTCTCGAAGACGATGTTCTCCGCGCTCTTCTTGGTTCTCATAGAACTTGGCCTCGAGCTACACGTCCACTGCCATTCTGTTCAGATCCACGCGCTTTCCAACGTCTTCAAAGTCCTCTTCTTTCGGTTCAGAGATTCCAGAGTTTTGACAATCAGTTGTCCCAAAGGAATGGAAGGCCTTCTCTGGCCTTCTCTTCTTCTCAGCCAATCTTTCTTTCTGCGGTTGGAGTCTATGGACCGCGAAAGGCGTGCGCTTTCTATTTGCAGGTAATCTTTCTTTTCGTCATTTTCTGAAACTTACTTTTATTTCTCACTTTAGATCTCATTATCGATAATAAGAAGCGACAGAAGTCTCGATCCGACAATTGTTGACAAAGTGGACACTTTAGCTCTTTTCAAATGCGATGGCTCTCAACCAATCCTAACCGTCAAATTGGAAACTCCGTTCGAAATTGAGGCCAATATCTTATATGAAGTGAGAGCGAGTCTGAGCGCCACACAGCGGCCAACGAATGTAATGAGAGCCAAATTAAATCCTCATCTCTTCTATTCTCGACCACAAGAAGTTCACTATTATTACGGAACTGGACCTCTGCTCGCGACTAAAGTTCGAACTCAAAGAGAAAGTCTTGTTTTCAATTTCTCTCAACTGCCGGAAGACGACAACTCGTCTGATCTGTTGTCGTCATCAGCTCCCGCCACTCCTAACCCTCCTCCTCGACCTCCGCCTCCCAAAGAGTACAGAAGACCGTCGCGTATAGAGAGACTGAAGAGAGCGCTGTCCTTCTCGGAGAAAAGTACTTTAGAGAGTCACGTGAGCGGCGGTCAGATTCCAGTTCTTCAGTTCTTTGCGTGAATTCTATGCAGTTTTGCTCACAAATAAAGTTTAGTACAAATTAAATGTTTTTGTTGTCAACAGAGGGCATAAGAGTGGCGTTTATTACATAAATATTCGCCATTTGAGTCAAAGGCGTAATCACGAGAGATATGCCATTAGAACAGCGCGTCATCGCTCCCATCGGCGTTGGCCGAGGATGTGTTCCCATGGATTCGGCCGGCAATCTGGCCATCAACATACCTAATGAGTTGGAGTGTGTGACAAACGGCACTCTGGCCAACATTATCCGTCAGTTGTCTTCTCTTTCGCGTTACGCCGAAGATCTCTTCGCATCGATTCTAACGGACGCAACAGTTCTAATCGGTCGGTCTTCTACTCTTCAAACACGAATCGACAGATTGGCGTCAAAAGTGGTTTGTTTGGATTCAAGTGTTGAAGAAGTCTCGCTCCAAGACATTCATTTGAGAAAAGCGTTTAAATCGAGTCAACAATTTGATCAACAGGTGGTTTCTCGCACTTCTATTCCCGCTTCTATTGAAGAAGTGTACTCTCGTTGTGCTCCCCCTCCGCCTCTTAATAAACTCAACTCTTATCGCGACGACGGAAAAGATGGCCTCAAGTTCTATACGGATCCAAATTACTTCTTTGAATTGTGGAGACAAGAGATGTTGGATCAGACAGAAAGAGTTTTGGCCGACAAAGTCAAGAAAGTGCCCAAAAAGACCACTCAAGGTATGACCTTTGCTCTCTCTTGGCGTGACCTTTGACCTTTTTCTCCTTTAGACAAGAAACAGAGGAAAGTCAGGCCTCCGAACAACAGTCGCGAGAGATTCCGTCAATTGATGACAAATCAGGGAGAGTTCATTATTGAGACGAAGAATGGGGGCGTTCCTATCTTGTACATCGACGACAATCAAGGGGGACCGGGGGGACGACCCAATAGTCTAGAACTCAATTATCAGCAAATGATTGATTTGCAGACGAAAAACAATTATTATAAATACGAGTCTGACGTCATTCAACTCAATCAATATAATCAACATTTCGAGACTCAAACTCCACAACAATCGACTCCAACACGACGTCAGCAGTCAATCACTTCCCGACCTTCTCAACCCCCGCCAGCCCCACCCTCTGCTCCCTCTTCAGGACCGTCAACTCCTTCGCATACAATGTCTCGCGAAGACTCGTCTGTCAATCAGAGGTCAAGAGTGAGAGAAACCCTTCCTCCGCCTCCTCCTCCACCTCCTGTGGCTTTGGAGCCAAATGGCCAGTTGGAGAAGACAAGCATTCCTGTGGAGAAGATAGAGCCGCCTCCCCCTCCTCCACCCCCGCCTTCAGGTATTTTTCTGACGTTTTGTTTGAAAATAAAATTTTGTTTTTCTTTTGTCTTAAGGTTTGAGTGAAAGTCGAAAAAGTCTCGCTTTGAAGCCAACAATAAGTGATTTACAATCCATTCAATTGAAGAAAATTCCGCCACTTGTCGTCTCTGCGCCCAAAAGTGACGCCCGATCTGATCTTTTGGCCGCCATTCGAGAGGGGATCAAATTAAAACGGGTGGAGGACTGCAAACAACGCGAAGTGGAGAAGTCTACGCCTCTGCACGATGTGGCGTCTATTCTGGCCCGAAGAGTGGCCATAGAGTTGTCCGATTCTGAGGGCGCGCCAGAAGACGACGACGACAGCGACGCCTGGGATGACGAGAGCGAGTGCTGAGAGTGTGATAAATACTAGTCTCACGTGACTTCTGTTTTGTTATTAAGTCTTCCTTTCACTCAAATAAACGTCATTTTACGTCATAATCACGTGATTTGTGTTTAGAAATGAATTCTTCGATTCGAGTCAACGATTTGTTCGACGATTTGTCGTCTCGTTTGGAGACCTGTCGTCGTCTTGTCGTCGCTTTGATTCAATTGAAAGACAATTGTGTCACGTGTTCTCATAAACAACTCAATCCAAGACTCGAGACTCTTCTCAAAGACTTTTTTGCCGAAAATCACAACAAAGACAGTGAAGTGGAAGTCCAGAAGAATAACAAGGAAGAGGAGGAAGAAGAGGAGGAGGAGGAAGAGAGAGTGGGTTTTCATGAGTCGAACGGTCGTTGGTTTTGCGACACATGTTTCGCCCATTTCTCGCACAAACATCTCATTAAAAGACATGTTTTGTGTCATTCAGACAAACGATTTAAATGCGATTTATGTGAAAAGAAATTCTCTCAAAAGTCACTCTTAAGAGGTCATTGTCTTAGAAGTCATTCTTCTGTTCAACGCTTTTGTATTCAAGAGGAAGAAATTGAGCCCCAAATGGATCTCAAAATGAATGCAAACAATGCTTTTGAATGTCTTTATTGTCGACAAGAGTTTAGAAATCGTTGTTCTCTTAAAAGGCATTTAAAAACTCATTTCAAACCATTTAAATGTCTTAATTGTGAGAAAAAGTTCGCGCAGAAGAGTAACGCCAGAGACCACTTCATGAGAGTTCATAATCAAGAAGAAGCGGTTCTCGAGATTCCACAAAACAAGACATTCGAGTGTTTGTGGCCGGGATGTGGTCTCATGACGTCAAATGAAGCGTCACTTCGAAGACATTCGAGAATTCATTCGAGAAAACCATTTAAATGTGAAATTTGTGAAAAGAGTTTTCAAATCAAATCCAATTTAACGGTTCACCAGATGGCGACTCATTCGCCACAAACAACAGTTCCTTCGGTGGAAATGTCGAAGATTTCTAACACTTCAGAAGAGTTCTCTTTTGACGTCATTTCTAATGAATTTTGTTGTTCTCTTTGCCAAAAAACTTTTCAAACTATTTCTTCAATTCGAAGACATTTGTTGAGTCACGAGATTATCAAACCATTGTTGTGTCCGCACGAGAACTGCCGAATGAGTTTCACTCAAAAATCGAATTTTCGAAATCACTTTTTGAGAATTCATTCGAAGAACGAAAAGAAGAATTCGAATCAAAAGAAGAGAATTGTTTTGAAAAGAAGACAATTAAAGGAGAGATTAAAATGTTTGGATTGCGTGAGAAGTTTCACTTCAAAAGCCAATCTCGAGGTTCATAAGCAAAGAGTTCACGATTTGAATAATCCGTTGAAGTGTTCGTTCATTGGCTGTGAAACGCGATTCAAACAAAGGGCTCATTTGGAACTTCATCTCAAAAGACATTACAAGAGATTTAAATGTGATTTTTGCGATTATTCGTCAGCTTTTGAGTCGATATTTAAAGTTCATGTTTCGCGTCACACAGGAATCCATGTCTTTAAATGTGATATTTGTCACAAATCTTTTGATTATTTGGGATCTCTTTCTTCTCACAAACAAAGAGAACACTCAATAAAAGAGCCGCTCATTTGCGAATGGCCCGGATGTGGCAATGCCTATAAGAGTGTTGCCGGACTTCGAAAACATTCGACTCTTCATACGGGAGAAAAGAAGTATTTGTGTTCTTGGCCTGAATGTGGACAAAGGTTCCGCCACTTGACTTCATTGAAAGTACACGTGACTCAGCACACATTGGAGCGACCGTTTAAATGCTTGGAATGCGAACGAAGTTTTGCCACAAAAGACTATTTAAGAGAACACAAGAAAAGAGTTCATAAAAAATGATTTTTAATTAAAATTCAAATCAATTTCCATAAAAGATGTCTAAACGAAGTCTTTCCGCGTTTTCCACCAAAAAGAGTAGATCTGCGACAGTCTGTTCCACCTGTTGTTCTTCTACGAGATCACTAATGGGTCGGAAACGCTCTTCGGGAGGATATTTGAATTTTGGTCCGAAATTGAAGGAAACTGTTGCGCCTTTGTAAAGAGAAACGGCCGGATAGTAAGTGCCGCCATAGATGTCATTGAAGGCCACTCCAAGAGAGCGACCGTTTTTGAAGAAAATAATTCGACTCTCTTTGAGAGGAACCAATGTTTTGAGCGCTTTTGGAATTTCGTCCTTTTCTTCGAAATAAAGAAAACTTTTGAATTTAACTAAAGGCTTGTCTTTAAAAGTTTGCGCCAAAAGAGTCTCGTTTTTCGGCAAATCTATAAGAAAGCCGATGACGTCATTCTGACCAAAACCAGACTCTGAATAATGAAATCCTCGACTTTCATGAAATTTAGTTCCTTTTCGAGATCTAAAAGAATATCCAAACTTGTCGTAACCCAATGGCGCCTGAATATTGGCCAACTCTTGGGACCAGCCTAAACGGACAGCCGCTCCATCCGGCATATCTTCAATGGTGGCCTCAAAGTACCAAGAGCCTCTGTTTGCGCCATAATTAGCTCTAACCATACAATAGCCCTTTTCTCCCGTCACAAGACGTCTGTCTTCTGAGATCTGAATAAAAGGTCAATTAGAGGTCATATCAGAGGTCACTGACCTTTAGTTGCATTGCGCGGTCGTGAAGAGAGAGCGCCACTGATTGAGGCATAAGTTTGCGACACAACCAGCCGGGAATAGGTTTTCCCGCCAACTCTTGTGATTCGTCGAACTCTTGTCTACAAGGACTGTGAGGATCGGGTTCTGCCAAAACATATCGATAGCCGTCTTTATTAAACGGATATTCTGTTGGAAATCCATTTGAAGGCAGTTTTGGTTGACTTAACTCTGATTTCTGTCTCTTTGAAGACAATTCGTTGACATCTTGAGAAAGTCCTCCAACTTTCCTCTTAGCGCCTCTTCCCTGTCCTCTTTGGACTTCCGCTCCGGCCTTAACTCTGACCACTGACTCATAATTGGGACCAATTCGCGTCAAATCTTGGTTTCTGAGCGCGAAATGCGGATCATTTGCATCTCTTTGGTCACTAATAAAGACTTCGGACTCTTTGGCCATTGTCTTGACGACAGTGTTGTGCCAAGTTTGTTTTATTCTTCGGGGCATTGTTGTCAAGACTTCCCAATTTGATTCAATAAAAGGAATAATTTCTTTGTCTTTACTGAAGACAACTCTTTGAGGATTATCGCGCATGAGATTAGCAAGAGCCGTTTCACACATTTGAGAGAAATTTGTTTGTCTTCTGGAGAACACTTCTGATTGGTTACAAAGTTTGCAGAGAAAACTATAATTTGTCATAAATTGAACGCTTCTTCCGATCACTGTTTGCACGCACTTCTGGTGAAACCATTTCAAACATCGCCAACATTGGAGTTCCACTTGAGATAAGTCACGCGCTTTATCACAATAACAGTTCTCTATCTCTTCGCTCGACTCGTCTTCCATGACGTCACTAATGAGTCAATAATGACGTCAAAGCAAGAAATGCGTCTTCAAATCAAAGCTCTTCTTCGGACGATGTCTTCGCGCGAGAGAACTCTTCAATCTTCTATTGTTGTGAAGAAGCTGTTAAAAGAGCCAAAAATGATTGAAAGCTCGAGAGTTGGGCTCTACATGAGTCTCGAGCGCGAAGTCAACACAAAAGCTATTTTTGACTTTTGTTTCGAACGAAAGAAAAGAGTTTTTATTCCGAACTTCGAGTGTGACGTCAGAAGAAGACAAATGGATTTCTTTGAGTGTCTTGAGCCGAATGACCAAATGGTCACTAAACAGTTCGGGATCAGACAATTGGCGGACACTTGTGGCCGAGCAGAAGCGTTATCTTCGGGCGGTTTAGACGTTTTGGTGGTTCCCGGCGTTGCATTCGATGAATCGTTGAGTCGTTTGGGAAATGGATTCGCTTTTTATGACATTTTTCTCGACAAATGTTTGGCCAATAAGTGTCGCCCTCTTGTGGTGGGTCTGGCTTTCAAACAACAAATGGTTGATTGGATTCCAGTTGAAAAACATGACATAAAAATGGATTTAGTTTTGTATCCATAGAAACAATAAACAAATGTCTGAATTAAACAAATGTCACAATTTTGGATGTAATCGCGAATATCGCGAACAGGACAATGACGGCCTCACCGATGTCTGTGTCCACCATTGGGGACAACCATTCTTTCACGACGCGTACAAAGGCTGGTCTTGTTGTCAACAAAAGTCTACGGATTTCACGACTTTTCTTAACTTAAAAGGCTGTCCGTAATTATGACGTCATTTTAGATAAGATTTTGAATAATTTTTTGAATTTTTAGGCAAAAAAGGAAAGCATTCGAATCTAAAGCCAGAAAAAAGTCAAAAAGTCTTAAATCCGAAGATCGAAGAAGAAGAGGTCAAACATGAGATCAAAAATGAGGTCATAGACAAAGAGGAAGCCATAAAAGTGGATCTAAACGATTGGAAACCAATTGTAATAATAGAAGCAAAAGGAGTGGCCGAAGCGCTGGTCATTCAAGAGAAGAGTCGAGTCTTTTGTAAGAAATGTGGCAAAAGTGACGTCACAGACGAATGCGTCTATCATTCGGGTCAAGTGATGTGAGTCTCGCTCTTAGAGGTCATTGACTTTGACTTTTTGTCATTCAATAGATTTCACGATTCGTTGAAATACTGGACGTGTTGTGAGAAAAAGAAATTCACAGATTTTGATGACTTTCACGCTCTTAGAGGATGTCAGACATCACCACAACATGAGATGACAGTTGAGATGAAGAAAGCGCGCGAAGACTGGTTCCAAACTTCAGAAGAAATTCATTTTATTCTTTACGGTCTAAAAGGAATTCGAAGTCTTTATTCGAATGTTTCCACAAATTGTTCTTCTCTTCGATTGGATCTTAAAAATTCAAATTCTCAACAATTGTTTGGTCTCGAGCGCAAACTCAATGACCTCATCTCCAGCTCTGAGTCTCGAGTTGTGATCTCGAGCTCTAAAGTGGAGATAATTCTTAAGAAAATGTTTAGAAATAAGTTTTGGAACAAATTATTTGAATAAAAATTCTTTATTTAAGAGATTTTTCGCGAATTTAGTCCTTCTGTAAGAAAAACCGGAATTTATTTCTGAAACGACAGAAGACGACAAAAGAGACGACAGAATAGACGACAGAATAGA
>JAQFXL010001482.1:0-11793 GCA_034693445.1 Edwardzetes edwardsi | reverse complement strand
AGATCCTCGGTAGTATAGTGGTTAGTATCCCCGCCTGTCACGCGGGAGACCGGGGTTCGATTCCCCGCCGGGGAGATGTTTTTTGTTTCTTTTTATCACTTATCGAATTAATATTAACTAATATTAACTTTTGATCATTTTATTACAAATATTATGTCTGAAAATATTGAATTTGAGACAAAAAGCATTTTCTGATGTAAATTGTTTTACATTATTCTGTGCTATCTATCAGACTATTACTAAACCAAATAGCCATTAGTGGATAAAAAGCCGTAATTTTATTAAAACGAATGCATTCTTGAAAAAAGTATTTCCCATTTAATAAACAATTTAATTTCTATGAAATTTATGTCATTTTTCGCATTCACTGAATCGAGTTTTCGATGTTTTTCTAAACATTTAATTCATTAAAGCCTTGAAATGAAGTTTAAAATCAGTCGAAGAAATTTGTGTCAAATTTGTTGCGTCTGTCTTACATTTCGATCAAATAATCTCTAAAATCAAATAAATAAATGATTTTAACAGAAATGTCAATCATTTCAAAGCAAATCGTCAAATATAGAGCAAAATTTTTCCAGATCAGCCGATAATCCCATTGAAGCCCATATTTCAAATTCAAATCACATTTCGCGCACATATTTCACATAATTAATGAATGGTTTTTGAAACCTATTTTTGCAATAATAGTCTATTATTATTAATAATACCTAATAATTTATTAATAGATATTGCAACAGAATTTAGCAAGTTCATGAAAAGATAAGAATTTTGCAACTTTTTTGACCAAAACCCATTAATGTGAAGACAATTTATGACATTAAAGCACTGGTAGTGACGGAAAATCTGTATTTTTAATAGAAAATCGTTACCAAAAGAAAAGAAATCTAAAGAATAAATTTTGACTTAAAATCCTTGAAAGTTATTCATCGATAAGATTGAAAGGAAAGGATTAAACAGAAAACAAATACAAGACTTGAATTCTGGCGACTTTTCTGAAAATTGTTTGTCTTTCGGTTAAAAGAGTCGAAAGTTATTCTCAAAAATGTGTCAATAAATCAATGAATTATTTCTCGTCTGAACTGAAATTCAAGTTCAAAAATATCGATAAAATTGTTGTTTATTCGGAAAGAGGTCTTCAATCCTTTCTGGAAAAACATTTGGAACCACTATTATTAACGTCAAAAACCGGTTTTAAATAGAGTTCAGCCCCAAAAAGACAACTCTCACTAAACTAATGTTTCAATCGGTTGTTGTCGTCAACAAATGCTATGGGAATGAACTAATTTCTAACCTCTAAGCTCATCCAACCATTCCATTGCAACCCTATCAATTATTATTGTTGTTTTCATAGTGTAAACCGAACTACAGACCAATTTTCTTCCAGTGCTGGTGTTCTTAACTACTTGTGTCTGGACTCAAGATTTCTACTTTTGGACGAAAGTTTTGTTTTTAGGTTTTCGAGATTCAACAGAAATTGTGTAAAACCTCTGAAGTTATAAATAAAACGAGTCTTAAGTGATTGAATCACTTCCTGTAAAACCTGTCCATCAACTCATACATCGAATAATTATTATGATTTTTGAAATTAATTTTAATTTAATGGATGAAAAGTAAAAGTGTCTAAAAATAAGCTCAACTCAACTAATCATTTCTTCGATCAAATAATTAATAATTGGATTTCGAAATGAAGTGATTTTTATTCATTTCTTTTCAACTGAAGGAAAATTATCGCAATTAATGCGAAAATTGAATAATAATTATCTACTTTTGGTCTTTCAATGAATTCAATGGAAATTTTCATTGCATTCAAGTTTCTGACGAAAACATTAAAAAATTCATCCATTAGTGAAAGTCAATAGAAAAGTCGACTGACTAGATGTTTGCCAATAGCACAGGTAAACTAATAGACGTCTGCTTTTAATTAATTTGAATAATTTCAAAATTGTTTGGCAATGAATTACTTAATATTTACTCAAAAGAAGAACATTTAAAGTGCGGTTTGACTTCCAAGGATAAGTCACTTTTTTGTGAACATTAAGTGTATTCAATGCTAAACACAATTAGTAATAATTGGACTCATTTTCGACAAACACTTAACTCAATAGTCATGAGAATATCGATGAATAAAAGAGAACTAATACTCATATTTTTGGGCACAATCTTCATCTGTTTGGGTCTGATTGCGTTATTTGGTGTACCATTGATTGTCATGAGTAAAATTCACGAGGTACTATTTGTATTCCACTATTTTTGAAAACTTTCCAGATCAATCAATTTATCGATTGTTCGCAAAACAAAATTGAAAAAAAAAACTTAAACAACATTTGCAGTCAATTGTCTCAACTTTCAAAGCAATTGATTTCTCAACTTATAGCTCAAGTGATCCATGAATTTAATTAAAAGAAAGTTTTTTCAAACTCTGAACTTTTCCTAAACTCTATTTCACACTTTTTCAAACGCAATTAAATGACATTACTCATTTATTTTATTTAATGCGGACAGCAATTACAATTAGAGCCCAACACCGAAGCCTCTAAAATTTGGAAAGATATCCCTGTTCCTATTTATCAGAGGATTTACTTCTTTAATGTGACAAATCCTAGAGAAATAGAAAGACATGGTGCCAAACCAGTGCTGGTAGAGATGGGTCCCTACACATACAAATCCAAATGGACTAAAAGTTTGGATTATAATCAAAATGGAACCGTCTCTTATAGGGAGAAAAAGACCTACTATTTTATGCCTGAACTAAGTAGTGGTAATGAAAGTGATATAATCACATCACTGAACGGTCCTCTGGCGGTAACACTGAGTTTACTACAGAGCGCTCCGTCAGCAGTCAGAGTCATCGTTAGTCTAGCCTTGGATGCGGTCACTGAAGGCTTTTTCATCAAACGAACCGTAAATCAGTTACTTTTCAACGGATATCCTGATCTGTTGACAACATTCGGACCACTTTTGAACCCAAAAATTCCCACTAATAGCGACGGCCGATTCGGATGGCTTTACGGCAAGAATGGGAGTAACGACGGACTGTTCACTGTCTTCACCGGCAAAGACAATATGGAAAAACTCAATATAATCGAAAAAATTAACGGCAAAAGTCGTTTAGATTATTGGAGAGACAAAAGTGGCTGCAATTCATTGAAAGACAGTACCGACGCTCAAATGTTTCCTCCCATCAAAAACACTAATAAAAGTATTTATATATTTCACCCGGAATTCTGTCGCCGATGGAAAATGAATTTTGACAGAGAAGTCGATAAGCACGGACTCAATGTCTTTCGGTACAAACCCGACCCTAACCTCTTCAAGAACGCCGATGATTACCCGCCAAATGCATGTTATACAAGTCGGTTACCAACAGCACCCAACCCATCACTCTTCTCGATGCCAAGCAGTCGATCCAATTCGGTCAGAATGAAGAGAATAAGATTCAGTTCAGGAGTGTTTGACATGAGTTCTTGCAAATATGGAGCGCCGATTATTATGTCTTACCCACATTTTTTGGGTGCCGATCCTATCTATTCGGAAAGTTTTGAAGGCATTCGAGCCGATCCTTCGAAACATGAGTTTTACATGGACATAGAGCCAACCACTGGCACAAGTATGGGCAGTTTGGCTCGCCTTCAAATAAATGTGTTTATAAATAAGCCGCCGGGAATGTTCCGGTACAGAAACGTACCCGAAATAGTGTTTCCCGTGTTTTGGCAGGAATTGGGTGCAAATATAAGCAGTGAAATGACTGAACGGATTAAATGGGTTTTAGAACAGCCGACACTAATTTCTTCCATTGCCTCGAATTCAATGCTTTTCATTGGAGTTGTGTTTGTCTTGACTTCAATATTGTTTCAGATTTATGACAATTATATTAAAAGCGACAAAACTAAAGAGTCAGGAAGTGTTGTCTACACCGATAAGCCTAACGCCAATTCACAGGTAATTACACATTAATTGTTCGCATAATCACTACTTTCGTCGTTATTTCAGACATTTTTATCAAAAATGTTGTTTCACTTTTAAATTAATTTTTTGGAAATATTTTCATTAACTTAACGCTTGAATTATTTGTTTCAGACTCTGAGCTAATTATACAAATATTTCACTTTTCACTCATTTTCTCTAATAATTTATCCAAAAATTAATACCTTTGCTCTCATTTCAGGTGATCATCAAAAATGACAAATCGGAGGACAAGGGAATCGACAACAAAGCATTAGATCCTAATTAATCTGTGATATTATTCATAATTATTTTTAATTAGACCCATAACTCAATCACTCAATAGTTATGCGCTTAAACTAATATTTATATCAATTTTTAAAGATTCTTGTTAATAGTTTTCATTATATAATACAAATATCAATAAATTTGACGCCAAATTCATAATACAATTAAATTAATTGATTAGAAAAAGTTGAGTAAATTTTAAAATAGTTTTAATTGGAAATCAATTTATTGTTTTTTGTCGTTATGTTATGTAAAAGAAATTTATAATTTTTTTATAGCTTTTGAAACATTTTTTATCGGTTTGTGGTTTTTGTCGAAGTCATAAATGCCATCATTTTTCAGGTGATTCCTTTCCATTGCTTTGTTGAACAGTTTAATGTAATCCTTATATTGGGGCTCTTCTTCAAAACCAAGCTCTCGAACATCTTTGAGATATTGAGCGAACTCTTGAGGAATGTCTGAACACAACTGTTCTGGTTTAGTCTTTTCCTTAACCTTTCCAATCAACGCATATTTGGTCTTAACATCCTTTGCTTTGAGTCCCATCCAGGGCAGTTCGCCTTTAATCAAAAAGATGATCATATAAGCCAAGGCCTCCATATCGTCCCTTCGACTTATTTCATATCCTTTATGGCTGTTTATACTGACATAACGAACGGTTCCAGTCAGTCCTTTATCGCTCCTAAATTTGATGTGCTGTCCGTTTTCTTCGATGTATTGTTTAGAGAGACCCAAATCTATTATATGAAGCATCGAATACTTGTCGGTTGTAGGCCTTCCGAACAGGAAATTCTCTGGCTTTACATCTCTATATATAAGATGTCTTCCGTGAAAGTATTCGAATATATCTATCAATTGGAGGGACAGTAATAGTGTTGTCTTCAAAGTGAACTGTCGCCCAAATTCGACATTTGAGTGCATATTCTCAAGACTGGGGCCCAATAAGTCCATTACCAGTGCATTCCAGGTATTACACCGCCCAAAGTAGTGGATTTTAGGAATGCCTTTGTGTGTTATTTGTGCCTTTAATAACTTGAAGAGTGCGAACTCAATGACGAGCTGTGGCTTTGAAATGTCTTTCTTCTCCATTTTGATGGCAACTTCTTCACCCGTCTCTCTATTCTGTCCCGTATAGATGCGTCCAAATGAGCCACCGTTGAGATACTTTTTTACTAAAAACCGGCCGCCCACTAGTTTACCTTCGGGGTTATCCTCATCACTGGCCATACTTTGATTAATGAATATTTCAGAAATGATATGTATTTTAACAGAATTTATACAAAACTAAAATTTGAAATCAATTTATCGTTGAATACAAATGTAATATATTTTGATTTTATTGTTGGCTTTCATTTCATCTCAAATATGGAAAAGAAATCAATAAATAATTCAATGTCTGAATAATTGAATTAACACTCATTTCAATAGAAGCTAATTTCAACAATATACTTTACTGCACATGAATTCTTAATCTATGACAAGGTAATAAATGCTTAATTGCAATCGTTAAAGCAATCAAATTTGATCAAGCACATGTTATCACAGCCCTAATTACGCTTTAGTCTTGACATAAACTTGAAGAAAAATATTTCTTCTTTGTTAGCAATTAGTAATTAATATTCAGAATATATGTATATTTTGAAGTCTTAATGGATTTTATCTAAAATCAAACAAAAGTATTTGAAATTATATTTGATTTTGATTTTTAAAACATAAGCCCATCGAAGACTTTCTGGGTTTATGTGTGGGAATATCACTATAGTATGGCCACCAGTTGCCGAATTGAATTGCAAAATACCATTGTGACACTACGTTTCTATTAAGTCGACAGTATTGTATGCACAGTAAAGTGAAGCTAACTCTAAGTGGTTATCGTTTGGCCAACAGAACCACCGAATAAACAGTTCTGTCTTTTTTGGTGAACCTAAACATTCATTTGATTAAAACGTATTGAGAGTCGGCCCTCACTTTCAAAGTAACCAAACATTTTAAGTTATGGTATAATTTTGGTGGGTCCAGGGTTTACTTCCATAAATTGCTTCGCAATTGATTTTAAGCCAATCTTTTAATAGTTCTTCAAATATGGGATCAATTCTACCGCCATGTGTTGGCCCGATGATGACTAATAGGTTTTCCCACAACTGATTCAATCATTTTTGAAGTTACTCAGTGGTATTTTGAGTGAAATAATCAAGGCATTTAGGGGTATGTTACCTAATAGTTTTAGGTCCAATTGGATGCCTTAACGCTAAAAAAGAGTGGATTAAACCACTCAAACAGAGGGGTGATAAACATCGAAATGAAGGCCAACATTGCGAACAGCATTCGCCAAATCTGTTATTTTGATGAGCAATAAATTAATGAAATTCAGCTCATCATCAAAAGTTGATGACTATTGATGATAAACCAACTAAATATCGATTAGGGCCGATATGAATATTTGGAAGGCCAGAGTGTAAAGCCTTCGTGATGTTTGGTCGTAACTATATATTTAGCGCCCGACGCACTCAAATTGGTTTACAATCAATGAATTAATTAATTTTGTATTTCTTGAAAATCTTTGCCCATTGGTTGGGATCGTAAAACTCGGCCGTAAACTGATTGGCAAAGTCTGCATAAGTGAAGTCCGTTTTATAGCTTTTATTCATTAATTCAATATAAGCGGCCTTTTTAGCAGTTTCCCAATTGTACTGTTTCTCAACAATAATTATAACTTTGATTGCAGTTATTTGAATGGATACGAACCAAAATCATTTGTTGTTAAAAAGGGTACACAGAAAACCGCCCAGTGTGAAAATATACCGATCTTGACGTCATCGTACCACTGCGATAGTGGACGACTGTCTAACGACTTCCAATTTGGCTCATATTTGTCAGCATTCAATGTTAGAGCAAATATTGCTGACAAACAAATAAGAATTTTGATCATCTTGCCAAATAAGATTGATTCAAGTTTTCTGTTGGGTTTATTCTTAATTTATCACTTCATGAAATATTGGACCCTGTTCAATTCACTCCCCTATTGTGCGATAAATTAATCTAAAATACAGATATTCTATAAAAATTCTTCGTTAAACTCAAAGGTTGTGTAATATTTGATCACATCTTAGGATTTAGTCATTTATTGATTAGAAATACATTTCTTATTATTATTGAAGACTTAAAGTCTAAAAAATGTCATTTATTTTCATTAAACATCAGTTTGTTTGAGAGCATCAGGACATAGCGATAAAGTGCTACCACTGTAGCTCAAGCAGAACTTCAAATGACCAGGGTTATCCTAAAAGTTGATAAAATCAAAAGAGAATTATTCAGTAAATAGTTTTGTATTTTTTACCAAGCACTTTTATTAACGATTCGCTATGGTGAGTCCAGACTCTGTTTTTTAAATATCTTGGCCATTGATTTTGAGCCAATATCTCATATCTTTCAACAGACATTCACTAATGAATTTCTGTCACAACTGATTGAACCAAAAAATTCAATTTAATTAATTGTATGACATATGTATGTCCACAACAACTGACAACTTGTGTTAAGACTGACAGTAAGTTATGAGTTGCCAAACAATTTTGAAGTTTTTAATTTCTTTTTTAATCACACGAAGCCCTGTCCAAAATGATAGAGTTTTTCCACTCACAGCTGAAAATCCCTAGAAGAACATTTATCTCTCCAAATGTAGAATTCACCATGGACACAAACCACAATTCAAATTCAATCATTTTAACGAATGACTTCAAAAATTGATATTTTTGAGGAATAATTAGCTCTAAAATAATGATATTCATCTCATTCTTTGAATTTAGATGTAATTTAACCCATTTTTTAACTTAGAGTTAGGTTGAAGGTCTTATTCAGAAAAAAAATCAAAAAGGTATTTTACTAAGATAAACTTGATTCTATTTAGATTAAATTCCTTCGCTATATCTCTTGTAATTCCATCTTAACTCATCTCAAGGTTAATAGAAAATAATGTTCTTGTCTATTAAGTACATTCATGCATTAACTAGCCAAAAATGTTAATCGTTTGAACTTCCTTTCAATGTTATGCTTTCATTTCCCAAAGAATTTTATGCAAATCGGTTGTTATGAGTCATAAATTATCATTTATATGTAGTCCACCATAGAATCTATACCTCGGTATTAAATGTCACCTTATATGACTTATTTATTGAATGTGTATCTTGCTCAAGTCTAGTCAAAAGACTTGAACACAAGTTTTAGAGTTTAAAAACTTTCAAACAATTTGACGTCAAATCACGTGATTTGTTATGCAATCGATGTTTTGTTTTCAACTTTTATTTCTCGAAAAACATAATTTTAACGATTTATTAAATGAAATCAATTTAATATTAAAGTCGTTTTTGGATTAATAGTGTCTTCAAATAAAAGGGTTGAAAATGGAGAGACAGTTGAGACACGTCTACCATATTTTAAAAGTGATAATTAGTGAAGAAGTCAATCATCTGATGGCAACCGAACCCCAAGTTTTGCATTCATTGAGAAACCATTACTTAATTGTAATAATAATTAACTTAATTATTGACTTTTACTTAAAGTTATTAATAACTGATAATTACTACATTTCGGAGATAATAACCATCTGTTTTGCACTTCATATCAATTTCAACCATTTGTCAAAACTCTTGGCTATAATTTTGAACGATTTGAGTGAAAAGTTTTCCTTTTATTTCAATATTTTTGAACTCAGTTATGAACTGATCTACGATTCGACCCTAAAAGTGACCTTGCTCTTTAATTACATTGGACTTCATTGTCTCAAAATTGGTCTGACACAACTCATTGTCAATCCATATAAATACTGGAGTGGTATTGATGTCTATTTACTCATTGCTTGGATCTTAACTAAAAACAACTAATTTTCAACATTTTTTACTCCAATTATAACTGTTTTTCATTTAAATTAATGAATAATTTGTTTGAATTTCTATTTGAAGTCATTTCTAATAAAATGTTGATTATAAACACCTACTGAACGATGTGGACAACCCTTACTCGTCATTACTTGACTTAAGCCAATTGAGTTTAGTTTTGGGTATATGTTGTGCCGATCGGCCAAAAAGTACTGAATCGACTATTTTCTCATTTTGTGACCATTTTATGCTTAATTAGGTTTTGTGTCATCCCTTACGTGACAGGAATGTGAAGAGTCTTTTAATAGCTCAGGTCTTCT
This sequence comes from Edwardzetes edwardsi, assembly GCA_034693445.1. Lineage (NCBI taxonomy): Eukaryota > Metazoa > Arthropoda > Arachnida > Sarcoptiformes > Ceratozetidae > Edwardzetes > Edwardzetes edwardsi. Next base: position 2,369 of record JAQFXL010001482.1, on the reverse strand, counting down.
GCACTTTCATTACTCAGTGATCATCTTTTTTGACACGGAATCAAAACGAAAAGACTGTCGAAATTGGTTTGAAATAAACTAGCGATCAATAATGCATATATTTTTCCTTGATTAAATTATTTGAACTCCACCCTTGAGTTATGTCTTTCCCAGTTGTGCACAATATTTGAATGTTTACCAGCAATGAAATCAATGAGAAACAAAGGACAGAATATTTTATTATTTTTTTGTTAATTTATAAATCATAGAAACATTTGAATATAGTTTCAAATAATAAGAAATCTTTAAATAATCGGAATTTTCGGTCAAAAGTTTAGTCTCAAAACAATTGAATATATTTTTTCATTAAATGGATTTCAGTCATAGATTTCAATTAATAATTGATTTCATAATTCTGTGCTCTATTGCAATGTGTGACCCATTAAATATTGAACTCAAGTTTAATTTGCTTGCTAAATAATTTACTGAAAGACTAATTTGTTGACAACAAATGACCGATAAATTCACTCGAATTCCCAAATTTAATCTGAATTCCAAGAAATTTTTACTAAAGTAAAAAAGAATCATTAAATTATCTTGGTAAAACAGTTGGACACCGGCTTAGACACTCATCCATTTAAGTTAAAAATCAAAAAACTATATCACAATTTATGATAAGTCGACTTATAATGAAATGAAAGACAAAATTTCGATTCAATTAGAAAATAATGTGTCGAACGAACGAATCGATGATTTCTTACAGTTAATGAAAAAAGTTATGAATTGCTCTGAAAAACACTGTTTTTACAAATAAGACATCAAATATTTCGGTAAATCTAAAACTCCAAATGATATGATTTATATTAAAATCACTTCAATTGAATAAATTAGTATTTCATAAGTTTTTCTTAAGTCGACTCATATTTTTCATACGTTTAGGCATTGATTCGTGAAATTCGTGAATAAAATTGAATAAAACATTATTTTCTTATTAAAAATCAACGACTCATTGATTATGTGATTAAAATAAAAAATATTTTGTGTTAATTGGAAACAGAATTTGTATTTTTGTGTCAAATCATTATTTAAGTTAGTTTTCAATCGATTTCCACTTTTTTAAGGCCAGAATTAGTGATTATAATTTTGTCCTCACGTTTCGGCTGAACGCTTTTCAACTGTTCGGTGGCCGGTATTCCGTTCTTTGTCTCCTCAGACAGTTCGTCACAAAACTCTTCTGTGTCGGCAATCCTCAGCTTAAATGGAGTGGACTCGTCTTCATCAGAGTCTTCTAAACAGGAGAGGCCAACGAGACCGGGCAGTAAGAGAGATGCAGAGAGTAATGTGCCGCCAACGCAGAATACACCCAAACCAATGATCTTACACCACTCTAGGTTTTGATTGAAGATATAGGCCGCGCGATCGATAATTCGCATCTCCTCCTGATAACCCACATCAATGTTGAGTCGGGGCACTAAATAACCCGACATCAGTACTATTGCGCCCAACACTAGAAGAATAAACCCTAAAAACATATCTATAATGAAATGTCATTCAAAACATACACCAAAAGGGTTTTTGTGTTCATTCAAGAGCACAGAATATCGCTCAACAAAACAGCAAAGAATATTATTGAAGTTTCAAAAACTTCTTTTCCAAAGCATTCAATTTAATGGTTCCGTTATTTTCTTTCCGTTTTTTGAAAAAATCCTATTCTTATCCATAAATACTCGAATGAATACAAATAAAATCGATGAAATACCCTGATATTTAGCTTGTTTGTTCGAGTTCACAATTATTTGAATGCATTTTGATAGAGACCCCATTCAATGGTTAAGCAAACAGTTTTCTGATGAGCGATAGAGTAAACTGAGTGAAGCAACAAGGCAAATACTCAATTAGATTTCCTTGACTTATAAAATTGAAGTTTGAAGCGTTTGGTTTTTAATTATACAAATTATGGTAGTGTGTATCTTGCTAATTTGTGTTAGCTTATAAACTTGGAACTGTAAAATAATCGAATTAAAACTCAAATGTTACCATGTGAAACCCCTATTTATCTGATAAACCTTGATCTCACAATTTATAAGAATAGAAAAACTCAAGAACTTAGAAGGAATGCCAACTTATTGTTAGATCCCTTCCCCTGAAGGCAAAAATGTTGAGCTTTCATAACAAAAATATAGTAAAACAAAAATCAGAGTCTATTCAAACCTTGTTTTTTGAATATTTATAGTAAAATCAATTTTCATATTCATTAAAAACATCTGAAATATCATTGAATTCTAGGAATGAATTGAAATTAATATTTAATTACATGTATAGAGAAATAAATAAATAAAGAGAGAGAGAGAGAGAGAGAGAGAGAGAGAGAGAGAGAGAGGGAGAGAGAG
>JAQFXL010001481.1:0-11799 GCA_034693445.1 Edwardzetes edwardsi | reverse complement strand
CATCATTAATGAACTATCTAAATTTTTTCAGGTTTGGAACCCATGTTATTCAATAAAATATAGTGTTTATCTTTGCATCTAATGGAAGGTCCATGTTATTATATTTTAGTGTAGATCTCCTATAGGGAGAAACTTTTACGTTAATATTAATAGTTTTTAAGAATGTTTCGAAAAATATTTCTAAAAAAAGATGATTTCTTTTAATGCAACACTACATCTGATTTTAAGGATTTCCAAACACTTTCTACAGTTTTCCGGCTAAAATAGGATTCACTTGTGTTTCGCTACTCAAAACTGAATTGACTAAACTTATAGCAAAAGCATTCATAAATGCACTGATCTATCGATCGATTGGCCAAAAATTGTTGACCAAAAATATATTGCATTAAATAAGAACTGAAACTATTTTTCTCTCAAATTATTAAATGCAAACAAAACTATACATTAGATTTGATGCCGAATTCAATATTTTCAACCATTTTTTTAATAGAAAAATATTATATTAAAGAAAAATAGAGCAAAAAATCTTTTATTCTTTTCTTTGAAAAACTAAAGTAGATCTGAAGAAGTTTTTTAGTGATTTATTATTATATTTTCTCTATTACTAACGCAGTATATCATTGTTTTGTTATATTTTTTGTTGTGCTGTTCACTGAAACAAAAGTAACATTTCTTGTATCTCATTCTGCACTCACTTTCCTATCATTTAAGTGCAGTTTAATGCCATAAACTGTGAGGTATGAGTCAAATCACGTCCGATTCCTGCCTGTGCTCCAACTCTTCCAGTTCTAAGTTCACATGAATGTATCGTTTTTCTCATTTAATTCCCTATAAATTATGGATATTTTCTTTACTAAAGGTTTGAATTAAACAAATTTCTCGACTCTTTTCATTTATTTCTAATTAATTATTTCAATGGAGTATACGCTTTGAAGTCATTTGATTTGCTTCGCGTAACTTTTTCTTAAGTCTATTCAATATTTTTTTTAATTACAATTCTTTTGCATAAAGTCTTGTTTTAAGTTTTTTTAACAAAATATTTCCCAAAGGATTGAAAAGAAAATATTATTCGCTTCGAGACATTGTATTTAAATAGTGTTATATTCACTGAATAATTGAGATTTTCACCAAGTATAAAAAATAAAGAAGCTTTCGGTATAAAATGTGAAAGTGAAAACAGTTGATAATAGAAACAAGGATTGAGTTAATATTGGAATTAATTTAAGAAGAATTCAAAAGAAATGAAAAAATATTTTGATTTAATTAAGAAAATTGAAAAATATTTCTTTTGATGGTTTTGTATGCCTTTTATTGTATTACTTGTGATATATAATCAAATTTTTGTCTCCACTAAAACTACTATAACTTCATTTACCTGCAATGCATTCCAGCGCTGTACCAGTGCTATACCAATACCATACCAGTGCCATACCAGTGCCATTCAGTGCTATTGAATCCTTAATTCTCAACTCCTGTTCCCCAACCGATCGATATTATTCCGAACTGATCTCAGAGCGCATCTCAACACACGCCTAGAAAAGGCCATTAATTCTGTCCCTCTCCCTTATTTTGCTTTCAATTCTGTTCTCTCTTCACATCACTTCTCTGTTAGCTCTTCTCCTCTCTCCCTCTCTCTTGCAATTCTGTCTATAGCTGTGTTCTATCTGCTAGTATGTGATACTACCTGCGATGTGCTGACGAATTTTTAGTGCAGAAACCATTTGATTCCTGCAATTTTTATTCGATTGTGTAACCATAAAATTGCAACACTAGTGGTCGACAGCATAGTTCCAGTTAAGAGTCAGCGCTGGAGAAGAAAGGAGAGTATAATAACACTATTTTTTTATTCGTGATCTACAAAACCAGAAATTGCTTTTCACTCTCACCGCGTCTGTTCTGAATTGAAATATATATATATATTGAGTCAGTGGTCAAACGCTATGCACAGTCACACCGCACAGCACAAAATGATCGCATATATTCTCCACTTATTTTTAATGATCAAAAAGTTTTTGTGCGATTAAGCCCTTTGAAAAAACGGTAAATTACTTTTTTACGCTTGAAATGTGACCAAAATATTTATGTATTCACTTCTCTTCATTCTGTTCACTCAATTCTGTGTTCTCTTCACTCTTTTTCTGTTGTATTTCTCTCTGAGAATGTTTGCGATATTCCAACAAATTTTTGTTGGTTTTGATGCAAAGATAAAACTACTTTCTCTCTAAAAGATTAGTTTATAATTCTCTGTACGAACTCTTATACACTCTTTTCCTTCATTTTCTTTGTTATATATATTTTTGGTATCAATCGATATATTAATGCATTTTTGTGACTCATTTCGTGTTGTATTTCAAATCATTTATAATTCAGTCGTTTCAAAATCAGATTTATATTCAGTGTTAGACTTAAAGTTGTGACAAATATTTCGTGATTTCATGAAAAATCAAATAACTTATTAGTAATATTGTATTATATAATAATTTTTCACATTTATTGACATTCCGTTCATATATCTGTCATCTCATTATTTTATTAGGGATATGGGATAGCCATCTATAATTGATACAATGGTTGAGCAAAAGTAATTTCTAACACAGAATATTCGATGGGTTTGACCGCAGTCTCCGTATAGTTTAATCTAAACTCTGGTCATTCACACGAATACAAATCTGACAAAACTCTGTTCAAAAGCGATAGTCGAGAGTAAAATAATACAGAAAACAGCTCTTAAGACAAAAAATGAGGCTTTCCTTAGCTTCGATTGTTTGTCTGCATTATCTGTGCTTTGCGTGACTGCAGTGTTTCCACACATTTGCACAAAAACTCCTTATTGTTTGTCGAATGATATCTTCGGTGCGAATAATAACTGACAAAACATTAGACGCCTCACAAACACCGCATTCAAAGCTGAGCCACACTTCTGTCACTTTGCGATTCTCCCATATTTTGCCCAAAACTGTGATTTTGCTTTCATTTTAACATCCATTTTGTGTTCATTTGATTTACTTTTGCGAATATTTTACGAACTGATAAGAAATTCGTAATATTTATAGATATATAATAAGTGTGGAAATGGCTTTCTGTTGAGGCGGACCGCAAATTGCATTAAGTGAATATCGAGCGGAAAGAATTTGTTATTAATTTAATCTTTAGGTTTTGAAAATTTTCGGGTTTTATAACACATTTTGGTTTGAGATATGAGACCACAAATCATATGGTGTTTCGCAGCCTTTGTTTTATGTATGAAAATAACTAAACTTTAATTCATTGCTCACAACGTTATAAAAATTTTGTTCGGAAATAATAATTTTCTTAGATATAAATGGAGTGTATTTTTCGTACTGTTATACAATTTTTGGAAGAAAAATATCAAATCATATGACAGATAGTATGATAGATGAATGAGTTGGACATATGTTGGAGTTTGCAGTCTGTGTTCTCAGAAAAAGGTTGTTGTCGTACAACACAACAATTTTATGATTTATTGAGTCATTGTTTTTAGTGTATCTCATATTCTTTGCTACGAAAAGTGATAATAACGAGACATTTCTCAGATTCATTGCAATAACATTAGACTAGTTTTTATTTTCACCAAAAAAATTCTAATAACACTAAAAGTTTTCAGTTCTGAATAATAAAACTAATGTCGAGAATATTTTTTTTTATAACACTCTAAAAATAAAAATTGATTTTAATGTGTAAAATATGAAAATTTCAAATTTGATTTTCATCTTTCCATTAAATTATTTTATTTTTCCGCATCTGATGAATGAAACTTCAATTTTGAATCAAGATTTTGGATTTCAAGTTTGTTGTCATTTTTTTTAATGACTGGCATTTTTGTTACCATTGTCTCACATTTATCGATCAAAATGTTTCCGATGCTATTCTTGTGTTTGTTTAGGTTCTGTTCGTAATTGAATTACAGTAGAAAACAGAAAATATTTGCTCATTTCATCCGACAAACAACAATCCAAATGTTGACTAAAAACAAAAGTTGTTTAAAGAATATATATCACAAACACTGAAACCAAAGCCTCACTTATTATGTTTACAGTGAAACCAAAGCTAATCCATAATCATGTCTGACCACACATTTCTAAATTGGTTATATGATGTAGCTTGGTTAAATTTTACTTTGAAATCTGAAGCATCCTTATAAAAGCCCGTATTTGCCTTGAATTTGCATCGCTGGCCATCTCTGATATGTTGAACCCCTTTTAAAATACTTGGGTTTCATTTGGATTAAGCTCTCAGAAGAGGAGCCATTCCTCAACACAGAGTAAATGAGTTGAGAATTGTTTGTCGAGCAAAGCCCTGACCAGAATATTGACTGAAAGTGCAAATGCAGTCAATTTTTATTATCTTCTAGAATGCCATCTCTGATCACTGTTTGTCAGATTCAGCCATCAATTGCTATATCGCTCACAGTTTGTATTTCTCTGTGTTTTCGCAAAATTATTTGTCAGTTTCATGAGAATAGCCTTCATTTGAGTATTCGTTGAGCACTGGTCACTGTTATGGTCACTACTATGCAATAACTCGACCATAAATACAATTCTCAAAACATATCAAACATTAAATTCTTGCCATCCCTTCTATTATTCTGTGCTAATATTCAATCCAATAAATATTTTTTTCATTTATGTCGATCCATATATTTTTGAAATTCCTGAACTTTGTGTCCATTAGAAATAATAATATGGTTTTCTATTCTTCTGTCATTCATTACATTTCTTTGGGTTCTGATTCCGTAACCAATGATTTATTTATGTGTTTCGAGAAAACGACAAAATCATACAATTATATTGTGATAACTTATTTATGTAATTATTTCCATCTATTATTCAGGTAAACCATTAAAGGAAGGGCCGACTCTTGATTACAAACAGGAAAACAACTCTCGAATTGTTCAATATTTCAACGATGCTTTCAATTGATAAGCCAATGGTTTGTTTAATGTTACGCCACTGGACGTCAATCATTTGTATATATGGTATAATTCTAAACACTTTCTTCTCATATAAGATTACATTATCATAAACTTAGTCTTTTTTAAAATATAGAATATTATAACAATTTTTTCACAGAATTTCAATGAATTGAACTCAGAATACAAATATCTTTTAGAAGATTGGGTTTAAACTCCAGTTCTGTCGACTATTCTTAAGATTTATTTGAGTGAAATGAAGGATGAGTTCAGTGAGGAGTTGTTAAAAACCAACATTAGATTTGATGGACTTCGGTATCGGTTTCTGCCATAGATTATTGAGTGTACGCCACATATGAGAGGAAAGGCACACATGAATAACATAATAATAAAAATAGCAATAATGATAAGAAAAAAGTGGTAAATAATAAAAATAAATTGTTATTGCAATCAATGGCAACCCGTTGTCTGCCTCCTAGGCTAAGCCCCACCCATGCATTCACTGTTAAACCAGTCATACCTTTTTCCAGGTCTTCTGATTCTCACATCGCTATGAAGTAGTGATCATTTCTCTTAGTCTAGATTTCCCTCCGTATCGCATGTCTTTCCACAAACCTGTGTTCTGTGCAAAACCCTACTGTTCTCTATCGTAAAACCACTCATCGGTTGAAAAGAATGTTGTTTTTGTAGTAATGCCTGTATTTGACTGCACTTATAGTTACGGTATATCTGAAGAATGGGTGCATTACTTGATGAATGCGCTATCGGTCTCTTCGTCTCCTTATCATTTCCGCTGTCCAGACTTTATTTGAGCCCTGGACGGAGAACTGATAAGGGCGGGGGGAGTACTACTAACACCACTAATCATATACTAATAGTCTTTTCTTTGGTCGTCTCATAATTTCCGTTCCTCTTTGTTCCCAATTTTTCTTCTCTATTATTATTAATAAATGCGATTAACATTTCATAACTATCTTTAATAATAGGCTTCACATCAGTTATAATAAGAGATAATTACAGTCATATTATTTTCTATACCATTATATGTGTTATCAATAAGTCTTTCATAACATTCTTCCTGTGATTTCTTATGACAATAATTTGCTTATTATTCTTGTAATCAATTTGATGTAAAAAATTATTTCCGAAACTAAAATCTGAAAAAATTAATGAAAATAAAATTCATTTTTAAATCTAAACAACTTTTGCAATAATTTATTCCTTATTTTTCTAATAGTTGAAAGAAAATGAGAATAAAATTTATTTGACAATTAATAACCACTTTTCCAGTCAATCAAATAAAGCATTTGTTGTTTGGCCACAAATTTTCCATAATTTTCAACAAATAGTTTAACGCAATCCTTAGCCCGACTGACGGCTGCGTTGTGCGGAGTAATCAATACATTCGGATGTGACCAAAGAGGACTGCTTTGTGGTAACGGTTCCGTTTCGAAAACATCCAGAATAGCGCCTGAAATCCATTTATTATTTAAAGCATTGATTATTTCGTTCTCTGCGATCACAGATCCTCTGCCGATGTTTATGAAGACTGGACTCTAAATAATACATATTTTGATAGTAAAGTCATCGAAAAAATAATAGACATTTCAGTTACAGAATTTGAGCTAAAATTTTAACAATTTTTGTCAAAACAAAATCAATAACTAAATAAAAACTTTTCTTTTCTAATCCGAAAATTAATTTATTTGAATTGAACTCTAATTAAGTTTTGACCGAATATTTTATTGACTTTTAATTTGATTTGATGCCAAAAAGGCAAAAATTTTCACTCAAATAAAAAAAATTATTCCATCAATTTTGTGCTCATTTTCGATGTAATCAATTAGAAAATGAATGAAATGGTCTAAACTGTCTAACTGATGACCAGGGGGAGGAGTAAAATGACAGTTTAGATGTGCAATATTATTAAAGAGGTGTACAAACATTAGTACAAACGTTTTGAGGCAATCATCCAAAATCAAAATGTTGACCGAAAATCGTTTCACTCTTAGGACTGGTATGTAATCGAAGAGAGATATTTATATTCATAACGGAGGGAAAGACGTCAAATTAGAGTTCGGCCAGAAATAAACTGATCAGGCAATGAATTATTGATAAGTTGTGTGATCGACACAAGTCTTTTGCAAAAATTGTGTTTTCATTTGAATATTGGATGGATTCGGGTGAGAGTACGACATAAGTGTCAATATTTAATGTTTTATTTCAACGCAAAACTCGTTATCAGAACAGATATCAAGAAATATGAAGAAAAATATTCTCGCATTCAATGCGTGTCAAAGCATTTGGGTATTCAATGATTGAAAACTAGAATTCCTTTGCTTTGGCTCTAAAGAGATCAAAACTATGCAAACAATTATTGATTAGTTATATCACAACACAATCATCAATGCGCAGAGGGGTAGATGAAAATGGGGAAAGACAAATCAAATTCTCAAACTCATTATGTGACAAGTTTAGTCTAACATACATTTGATAGATCAAATGAAAAATTATTATGATTCTTTAGATGCTTTAGTCTTTTTGACAATTTTAAAGTCACCAAACCTGAGAAGTATATTCTAGAAAAAAGAGAAGTCATAATAGGCTAACGAAAAACAAGATAAAATACTCAAGTTTGAAGACCTTGATCATTGATCATTGCAATCCTAGTGAATGGATAAAATGAGGACCGAAAAATGATTGGCTTGACTTTGCATTTGATTTGTGATTAATTAATCACTTTTGCATTGACTCCGAAGTCATTTGAGTCGTGAAAAACTAATATAATATTTAGAATAAAATAACTGAAACAACATTTCATTGAAAATTCTATGAAAATTAGATGAACTCAAACTTAATTATACATTAAATTTATATTATAGTCAGGGATTAGAGTCAGTATTCAAGCGAAAAACAAACACTGGTTTATATTTTTAATGCAAAAATAGTCTCATTAACTATGCTTTAAAAGTCAATGTAATGACACTTTCATTATATAATTTACAATCAGTTCATTGAAATAAAATATGTTTTCACTGACTTTCACTCAAATTATATAAAATACAAAATTATTCTTAAGTCTAAACAATTGATTAAAGAAATGATTCGCCGAAAAGAAAATTCTTTTTTTCTAATGAACCAAAAATCTAATTAAATTTGGAAATTGAAAAAATTCCCCTTTGATTGAGATGATCGGGATAATTTGCAATAACACCACTGAAGCACAGGCACTATTGATTCACATTTTGTGATGAATGCGATTCTTAGTTCAGAGCTCACTCCTAACAGCCGATAGTTTTTTGGTTAATTCAGAGCTAAAAGTCTTTTTGATTGAGTCCTCTAATAATTATTTCGTTTGCAAGTATTGGTTCACCAATTTGTAGCTCCAAGTCATTGGCATTCAATTGACACAAAACTCTTTGACTAACCTTTTCTTTGCACAGCTTAAGCACTCCGTTGTTGAGCAAACCCTTTGACTCTGGCGTTGAGGGCAATACACTTATTATATAATCGCATTCCGGAAGAATGTCTTCTAATTTGGTTGAATATCTAGTTTTTTCAATTAATAAATCCAATCAAATATACGAATGTTTTCAAAGAAAAAAATGACATAAATTTGATATAAAATAAAATTATTAAAGAGAAGAGAAAGGGCTATAAATTGTAAACGACTCACATATTATGACAAATTATTTTTCATGCAAAAGCATATTCAGCCAAAAATCAGATGAAAAACATTTTTAATGAATCGCTTACTTTTGTAAAAAGTTTTTTTTGTTTTTAACAATTAATTTGAGTAAAGAGTGATTTTAAAAGAAGAGAAACGAATGAAATAAAATAGTTTTGTTAAGTCATTGAAAATTCTGTTCACAAAAATTGTTTTGAAACCAAAATTACAAAACACATTGAATTCTCATTAAAGATAAATGTCTTTTAAGGCTAACAATAGTTAATATCATTATACTTATCGAGTGGTATATCCTTAATGTTGTCTCCGATGCGGCGTTCACTGCGTCCATAGCCGAGCACTCTTGAGCCCAATTGCAAGAACTTTTGTGCCACTAATAAATTATTGATTATATCAGACATTAGAAGAGACAACAAATTGAAATACAGACTAAGAGATAGTCCAACAAAACTTAAATAACAAATAAAATACAAGAAAGTAGTGAAACAAAAGACAATTATCCACTAAAAGCAATACTAAACTAAAAATAATAGACAGACATTAAAAATGGATTAGTTTTTCAAATAATTGTATTAATGTTTACTCAAACGGAATCAATAAACCGTTACTCCCAACAAATGTTCTAGTTAAAGTAGACTATAATTTACTGATGAGAAAGAGAAATGAATTTTTAAATCAATTCAAAACTTCTATAACTGTTTGCTTCGCTTTTCAATTATTCTGTAAGAAATCAAATTGAATTTTCCTTCAATAAAATAACAAGTATTTCAAGAGTTTCTGTTCTGAGAAGAAGAAGTGCTACAAGAATTCAAGAGCCAAGAATCCATATCTCAATTGAATCACTAAATATAATCGAATGATAAGAAGAAAGTTCGCCGAAAATTTGATAAAAACTGTTCTCTCTTTTTGTTACCAATAAAAGTATTCTTTTATTTTGTAAAAAAAAATCAAAAGAAAAATTTGAATTTCGATTTTTCTTCGCCTTTCCTCAAAAGAGAGAGAACTCCTGACTCCGCATATATTGTAATAAAGTTTAAGTCATAGCCTCATAGAGTTATCGGGGGAAAAATTGCGAAACAATATTTTAAATAAGAGAGCCGTCAGTTTGCTTAGGAATAGTTTTGCAAATCCTGTTTAAGTCTGTTCTATACAGTAGTCTATTCATCATTCAATCGATTTGAAAGCTTTGATCAAAAGCAGAGTTAATCCCAAATTCTCTCAGATATGACTCAATTTAGGCGACAGTTTTTGAACTTTCAATTTAACGCAACTTTTTTTATAAAATGTTAGTTAAGTTTCTCTTCTATTCAGCTCTGAATTGAGTTTAGAAAAGATGAGGAAAAAAAATCTGCGATTCAATAAAAAAATGAGTTATTTTAGACTTTTCTGTGTATAAGAAAACAAAATTGAGAGGACATAACAAATACGGGTCAGACAACAGTAGAGTAAAGCAATGAACAGCAGAAAAAAACGGACAGACAAAATGATCTCTCTTATAAATGTGAACTAATGGTGAAATGTTTGGTCCTGAGGGAAATTCTGAGGCATATCGCACATGAATTCAGTGTTATTTAAGGCTTTACTTACTGAATGATCCGATAGCACCGGTGCCGCCGAGAATGGCGACTGTAATTTCATTGGTCGACTTGTAATCCCAGAGCACTTCCTTTTTCCTAAAGCATAGCATCAAATGTAATGATAGCCGAAAACCAATTCGTGAATTGAATCAAATAATCGGTTTAATAATTAGGAGAATGAATGCAATCATTAAAACTGATAACTCATTGCAACAGTTGTGAGAAGACATCGATTATGTATTTAATAGAAACAACTAATGACAACAAAGTCTTGATTAATACAAACCATATTTTATTGACTTTAGTATTGATATAGTCGTCAAAACACTTCCTTTCATTGATAACTATATGTGCGATACAGTAGTCAAACATTGATTGACCAAAACTTTCGCCTGAAAAACGAGTTATCGGACACTCGGGAGGCTTTAGGCCGGTTTGAGCCAAAACGTTGACAAACCAGTCAATACCGGCCCAAGTGCTCTGGATCCATTTGATTTTTGGCAACTTATGAAAAGTCTGTGCCAAAAGGTTTGGGTCACCAAAAAGAACCTCGGCCTCTTTCAGATCATTGAGTTCTGGTTCACCAATTTGCAACCCCAACGAAAACACACCAGTGTATTCTAGCAACAAAGCATTTATAAATATAAAATAAGCTAGGAAAAATTAGAGAATTGAAGAGTGTCATGCTCAATTCGATGCACACAGTCTGTGTGAAACAGAATATTCATAACTCTTTAAATATAGCGCTTTTCAAATGAATCGATTCTTAACTTTCTTATAGCTTTAAAACCTTTTTGTGATATAATATTTGATACAATTTCAGTGAAAATTTAATAAAAAAAAAGTAATGAAAATTCCTTTCAATTCAATATTTTTTTTGTTTGAAACATTTTATAACTTTATATTTACACCTTTTTGAAGAGCAATTGACATGAAATCTATAATCTAATAAAGTACTGAATCGCTATTTCAGTTACACTGTTGTCCAAACAGACACATCAATATTGTTTTGTTTAGATTTTCAAATTAAAAAGTCCTTTTAAAACATGTCTTTTAGAAACTAATTTGAATTAATTTAAACTTTTATTTCATTATTAAATCATTTTATAACAAATAAACTCAAAAAATGCATCAATTTTTCAGTGAAAACAACGATTAAAATGTGAGTAACAAAAATCAAAACTTTGAGTTCATTTTTGAGATTTTAATTCTTAATTTGATTCAATTGATTGAATCAATGGATTGAAAACTAATTAAATGAGTAAATAGTTGTTAGACTCACGTCTTAATTGAATATCAATGACCTGACAGCCGGGCAATGCTTTTGCCGTCAATTTTGCCAATTCAGGGATTTGTGACAAAACGTAAACAATTTTCGTCATTTGAGCCGATTTTTAATCAAAACAACTTTTAATTAACTAAATTACAGACAAAAAGTGCCTAAAATTAAAAGTCTTTTTCTTTTTAATATCAATCGAATGAATGAACGAATAATTGAATTTCGAGTCAATGGTTGCAAACGTGTATAAAATGACTTCTATATAATCTTAAGACTATATTCCTCTAAAATATACAGTCAATGCGTTTATTGTGTAAACTATATA
>JAQFXL010001480.1:0-11805 GCA_034693445.1 Edwardzetes edwardsi | reverse complement strand
CGTAAACATTTGGCTGAGTTTACTCGAACTGCTAATCATGCAAAGAGAGTCTTTGAACGGTACGAACGGAGTGTTAAATACAATTTATATAATGTCTGTCTCTGTCTCTCATGAGTTGATCGGATCGACGATCAGCTCATTAGTGAAGGAAAAAACATTCATTTGTCGAATAAAACTTTATTTGTCATTTGAATCATTGGAAGGCATAAACTTGAGCTCAGAATCGGCTCAAAACTATTTTCATGAGATTAGAAGTTGTTTTGTATACAACATTCATCTCAAGACTACTGTTTCTCTGTTTCTATTATTGAAAGCTCTTGTATTTGTTTAAGACTTATTTGTAAGCGAGTCGTGAAGTAAAGCCAAAACTCCGTTAAGCGTTAGGCGTGAGAAAAGACCAGTCAATGCATAACAGATACATAAGACAGTGCGGATATAAGGCACAGATATGCACTCTATGACCGTCTATCTCAATGTGTGCGGATGTATGCAATGTGTGTACAGTTGTGGAGAGAGATGTGATGTGTATATACAGTGAGGGAACAGTTGTGCACAACTCTATTCACCAAAAAACAGAATGCATACAAATATAATACTGTATGTGCTGTACATTAAGTCCATACAATGGATTCACATATTTATACTTTGATGCCATACATAGACATTATTTTTGAATTTGTTGGAAGTGATGGTCGTAGTGCTGGAGCACTGGCTCACAATATTTGCATTCGTAACACAAGTTCATCGATGCATTGCTCCGTTTTGCTTGGCTTAGCGTTTTGAAAGTCACACAACAATAGCACTCAAAACACTTTATATTTTTAGACTTTTCATAGCCGTCACCGAAAGTGAATCGAAAAACCGAATATTTCTCAGAAAACTTTACTTAAACTTTTGGCAAAACTCCCGAATACTTCTGAAGAGCACTTTTCAAAACTTTGTCTTATGTTTACATAATTGTCGGCAAAAATATTTTCCTTTATTTACCTGCAAATAGTGACTATCGATATAAATAGGGAATAAGTAAAGCCCTCGAAAATAATGAGAAATATTTGGAGTGTGAGAAGTATTCGCTTTATTTTTATTTATTCTTCACTTCTTGAGTGCAATCAAAAAGAATTTTATTTATGAAAATATTTTGTCATAAATTCCGTTATATTAAACATTATTTCGAAGCTTTTGTTGTTATGAGTGCACCAAATGTGAGCACAGAATACAGAATCGGCGGATCAAATGGCCAAATACTAACAGAACATTGAATTTGTTGTGTAATAGGTTGGCACACAAGACCGCATTCACACAATTCGGCCGACAAATGTAAGTCTCTCTAATCTAATGTTGGATTTAATTCACATTTACTTAACATAACATTTCTATTCAGTTAATAATTCAAACTAATGTCTAAATCCTTTTCTTATGTTCGCAACGCTTCTCATCGAAACCATTATTATTACTATTTTTATTGAAATTCTTTAGTCTTTATATTGTGTTTCATAGACTATAATAAAGTTTATGGTATAGTCTGTTAAGAATTTTCGTTAGACTCAGTCATCTCTAATCACATTCTCTTAGAAACTCTTCCATTAATTGAATGAATCGATTTGAATGTCACTTAAATTAATAAAATGCTCGCAAAGAATATTTCGATTGTCATTAACTCAACTTTTTTTCAAACATATATTTATTGCGTTAAAAGTCGATATTATTATTATTTCCATTATTTTCTAACGTTTTAATCAAATTAATTCTTGTATTTGACTTTTGGAACAGCTCTGACAGCACTGGTATTCTTGTTTCTCCCTCTTCTGGCAGTTATAAACATTATCAGCGCTGATATCATATAAGAGAAGAGTCGGCGAACATTAGATTAACTAAAAATTAATGTGTTTTTATGCATAAAATGTTAGAGCAATGCATTTGCAGTGCCTTTTGTTGTGCGACAGTTATGATCACAACCAACAAACGTCTCACAACTGATGACAACATTTCCAACAGAATCTCCTGCGGTGTATAAAAGTGTGCCATTTGTTCGCCAAAGATTACAATTGTTTCGATTCTAGTCTTTTGTAAAGAAAAATAATAACAAAAACCTTTTTTTTAATAAAACGAAAGCGAAACTATTGGTTCGTTCGGTTCGTTCCGGTGATCATAACTATCATCATTTAGAATAAAACTTTTATATAAGAGTTCATACGATTGTCTATAACTGCTATAAATTCAAGTTATTTATACAATAAAGATATATAAAGAGATAAAAATCAGTTCCTTTTCTTTTATGTCTATTCTATGAAAAAATAACTTTTCTATTGTGTTATCCGTCGGTTATCGCGTGCAAAGAGTGTCTCCTCATCATTACGTGTGCAGAATCGACAAATGTTCACTTTTCTCTTACTTTTCTTTTTTGAAGGTAAGTTAACCTCTCTTCAAATGGTCTTTCTCTCCCTGACCGTCAGCCCTCCCTCTCCTGGATTGTGATTCTATATATCATGAATACGTGCAGTGAATATACTGAGATTATATACGGCCTCATATCTACGGCGCTAAAGATATTTCCTCTCATTATTCATTAAATGAGAATTTCAGCACAACATAAGAGCACAACATATACTCGATTGCTAGTTAGACACAAGTCGAAAGCCAAAGGAAAGAGAACCAGAAAAGAAAGAGTGGGCAGAATTGAAGTCGACCCCCAGTTAATAGAATACAGTAGTTATTAGAGTAATAGAAGCCTAACAACAAAAGTCATACAAAATAAATGAATAAACTCTTCTTTAGTTGACTACATTTCGTACACAAAACTTATTACCTGAGCGTTGGGCGCGGCGTAAATATGTTGAGCATCACAACTCTAATGACATTTTGAAATAAAATAATTAATTAATTCAATATTTCGGATGTGACTGACTATTGTTATTCTCAGACAATGTATGAGAGTGTGAGCCCTGTATGAAATGTGGTGCTGCGGGCGGCCGACTCTCATAAGTTTCATTATAGTCGATATCATTTTGCAATCATAGAGCAAAACAAAATGAAAGTTATTAAAAAGCAATAAAATTGTTTTTCCTGTTGTAGTGATCGGCGAAAAAGTATCTGCGATTCGAGGGATCGGTATTACTGTTCCCCAAGAAGTTATCTTCAAAGGAAACGCAACTTTTTATTGTAATTATAATATCGAATCGGATCGACTCTATTCACTCAAGTGGTATAAGAGGATCAATGAAAGAGATATAGAATTCTTCAGTTATAGTAATTGTCAATAATATTCTCTATTCTATCGTTTCCTTTCTCTCCCTTTTAATCAATTGTTTTCATTCTTTTCTCTGTCTTTTGAATGAACTTTTCTTTGGATAAAATATTTTCATTAAATTTCTTTTCTGAGAGCATTAAAGTAATTCTTTTTTAAATATTATATTAAGGAAAATACGAAATCAATTTAAAACTCAGCGCTCTTTCGATTTGGGATAAGAATTAGATTTAAAATATATTCTAATATTTTGATTAATAGAAGTCTAAAAGTATATTATATTACATCGAAAAGAGAGCCAAACAAATGATATTTTAGTCAAAATATAATCAATAAATTAGATGAAACCATAAACACAAAGTTTAGACCCTAAACAGAGCCTACCCTAGCCTAGCCATATAATGAGCCATATATTCAAAACGTGGCATCAGATCAGCTCTACTCCACCCAATTCACCGACAAATTCAATTGAGTCTAACAATGCATTTACTCTATTCTAACCTATTCTTTGCCAACTGTAAGGTCTGATGCGATTCCCACTAAAGTAAGGCTTGAATTCAATTATTAACAAAAGCAGAAGCCATCAAATGATAGGTCACCGGAAACTTATACTCAAAAAGGGATTTATATATAAAACTAAATCTAATAATACTTCAGAGAATTTGAATATATTTTGTATTCAATTATTGTAATGAATATATTATTTGAATACAAATATCAATATTTATTCTAATGACTCAAAAGCTTTAAATTCAAATCAAACGAATGAAAGCATGGATTGAAAGACAAAACACAATCTATTCTAGCTATTAATGAAATCACTACAAATGTAAACGAATTTTTTGATAGAAGTTAAGAGTCGGATAACAAACCACTGAATAATTTTCGATAGTTTACAGCCAAAGACGGCTAACATATTGTCTGAATTAAAAGTTGAGTTTCAAACACTAATTAGGGCTAAGATTAACGGCAGAGCAGTTGATAAGAGCGGATGAATTTGAAATGAGTAAAGTTATTTAAAATTGACTTAATTAAGCAGAAAAGGCGATCAAACAGATAATATTAATTAAGGCTTTAAACTCAGACATCATTTGCGCAAAACTTTTTTTCCGCACAAAAACTTTATTATTAATGTATTGCTTTCATGGCTTAAGTGTGCCGTTTGTCACAACTATTGAACTGAATGCATGTCTTTCCACCAAAAAATGTTATTCACTGCTGACTGGAGTTAACGAAAAATAAGACCAAATGAATTGATTCGATAGTTTCGAGTCCGGAGCAGACCATACATCATGACTTCGCACCTGGAGTTCATTTGGATCAACACAAAAGCTCCAAAACGGGAGATGTCTTATATCTCTATGATTTAGATTTGACATCTGAGGGCCATTATAAATGTGAGGTCAGCGCTGATTACACTTTTCAAATCATCAAAATGGACAGCTATATGACAGTGATAGGCAAGTCCTACATTCTCTCATCCATTTGATCCTTTGGTTTGTTTTGTGAACAAATATATTTCAATTGAATAACTGCTAAGAATTAATGACTTTCAGTGCCGCCAACAAAACCGCCGATAATTAAAGGCTACAAAACATTCTATAGCGTAGGAGAAGTCGTACAGTGTTTTTGTTATCCGTCCCATTCTAAGCCTCTATCAAGAATCAAATGGTTCATCAATGAAGAAGAAGCGCCCGATTCTTACATAATCATTGTTAACGACACACTTTCCGGTATAAGTTTCACACTCGAAGAAAGGCATCTGATATCGGGTAGACTCAGTGTACGCTGCACTGCAGTCATTGACTCCAGTCTCCAATTGCAAGGTTATTGTCAGATTAACCACCAGATAATCACAGATATTGTTTCAAATATAGTATTCAAAGTAATGATTATTTGATTAAAACAGAGAGCAGTAAAGAGGCGTTAATTAATGGTAGTAATCAATTGGCTACCGGTCCGCTAATTATTGGCCTCAAATCAAATTATCTGTTGGGACAGAATCTAGACGTGAACTGTACTCTGCCGAAGATGATTGATGCAAACACTAAGCCCAGACTCGACTGGTTTATTCATAATGAAAAGGTAGGCATTAAATGCGATAAAAAATGTTTGGATTTAATGGGAAAATATGTAACAAAAAGTTTGATTCACTGATTCACTGCATATCGCAATCTATAGCCAAATGCAAAGTTTGTGAAACGCTATTCCATTAAAAACACAATAGGACTGAGATTTCGGATAATGCAATACCATCTCGACAACAATAGCAGTCTTTTTATCAAATGTGTGGCAACAAAACTGCTCATTGCTCACAATCCCAGCGCTCCGCAGTCTCTTAAGATGAGAAACAGTAATAATGATAGCATTTGTGTCATAATTAATGCAAATCACTTACATTTATATATAATTTCTTTGTTATTCTCGATGTATAGTCTAATTGAAATAATAATTTAATTATTAAACTTATACTCCATTTAAGATCTGAATAATTATGTGTTTTGTGCAAAATATTTCATTATTTCATTCAGTAATGTATGTTATGATAACACAGAATAAGGCTATCATTGATCACAACTTTATGTTCTGTTTGATTGCTATTAAATTATTAATTTTAATATTAAATTAATGTCTCTTTCAATTGTTATAATTATTTGGATTGACACTAATCGAGCAGATAATCTGAACTCACATTAATTAGTTTGAAAATTGAATGAATTGCTGGAAAATGCAATAAAATTGAATGAATTTGAGAGAAAAATTTTATTTGGAATTGATTTGTGAGAGGAAAGGAAGAGCACAAATGATGTGTCGCTGATCTCTTCCTGCAATATAAGAAAGGAGAGGCAATAGAGGCATATATGGAGGCATACAATGCTTATAATCAGTGAAGCATTATGTAAGTGAGGCTCACATTCGTTCAATCTTTTATTGAACGACAAAATTCTCATTCTTTTATATATATAAAGATTCAGTCCTGCAGTCGGTTAGAGAGTGAAAGATGTCGTTATATTCTAATACATTTTCACACAATTTGAATAATTTGCACATTTTTTGCCTTCACTTTTATTCTTATATTTGTTTCAAATCAGGAATTTTCAAAATATTCAAAATGAGAAATATGTCGAAGAATTGTGAATAGGATTTGAGTCGAGTTAAGTCGAAATATAAGCAGAAAAAAATGTTTTATTTATTTAGAATCAAAAGATTTTAATAATTTGATTCACATTCAGAGTGTTGTAGAAAATGAATGATTTATGACTCGAGTTATGACAACACGAAAGTGGCGTCAAATTTCATCAACAGATAAATAATGTTCAGACCTGTCGTTCCATTCCATTGCAAGTGAGTAAAGATAATACAGAAATAATAAATTGGAATTTGGGGTAAATTCTCCTAAATATTGCTCAGACTATTCTGTCAGATGATTCGAGATCAGAATGAATCGAATCTCTATTTCCTAAGACTCACAGCTATTAACTCAGAATAACACTGACCTGAATAAAACTGAACAAATCATTAATTAGCCCAGATCAATAGGAATTGTTATGAAAGATTCGGGCAATCAAAGCCATGTCGATTCTAATAATCGGAGCATAAATAACAAGATTAAAATGATTAGTGTTCTAACCATAAACGCCAAAAACAATTGTATTTTGTGTTTCAAACGCATAAAAAATGCAAAATTTCTTTAAATTTTATTCACAAACGAGTGAACAGAATATTGAACGACAAATACAATGAGTTTAGAGAATTGTTTTAATTTTATTTGATTCTGAGTTGTGATCTACTGAACCATAAGTTGACTTCCGATCCGATCGACTTTCACACAAATGTGAGAAATTCAGAGATTTAGTCGACTTTAAAGTCAGTGGTAATGTGAA
The DNA here is from genome assembly GCA_034693445.1 of Edwardzetes edwardsi. Classification (NCBI taxonomy): domain Eukaryota; kingdom Metazoa; phylum Arthropoda; class Arachnida; order Sarcoptiformes; family Ceratozetidae; genus Edwardzetes; species Edwardzetes edwardsi. Next base: position 4,677 of record JAQFXL010001480.1, on the reverse strand, counting down.
AATAAAACCGGAAATTATGTGTTTTTTGCTAACTTTCCGTTTTCTGCTCACAAATAACCGAAAGTTTTTGAAATAAGAGACAAAAATTGGAACGAAATGTATATATGGGTTGAAACTGAAATCGAGTTAATAATAATCAATAAAAAAAGGAAAAAGATTTGCATTTTTCTAAATTGAAATATATGTGCGGATCGTATGGTTGTAACCGCCGGCCATTTGAATAAAATTTTCTTTTTTTCATACATATGATAAAGCCTTCAATGAATTCCTTAAAACTCATGTCTTTTAATATATTCGTGAATTTTCTCTCAATTTTTATACTCTATTCTTATGTGACATTAATAGTGAAGACAAATAATTGGTTCAATGAAGAAGTATGTGATCTGAAAGTTCTCAGTTCACTTCAAATTCCAAGAATAATAGTAATTACGGAGTTTATATGCGGTGTCGATGCGATTGTTTGTCTAATGAACACACAGTTAATAGTGAGGACTCATTATAAGAGAAAACAAAGACAATCAGATTAGTCAATGAATACCATTTTATTCACTGAATTATGCGTTTTATTTGCATTATGTTTTGCGAACTCAATACTACTGTATATTCTGTGTCTTTGAAGCTCTCAAAAACACCAGTAGAGGAATGACAGCCAAACAATTGCTGCTTGACTTTTGAAGTGAGAGAAATTTTTGAGCGCCGGTTATACCGCATAAACTCGAGTTCAGAGATCAGACATCAATCAATAATTGTGTGTCGGATTCAGGGAATGACACATATATTCATTTGTTAATAAAACGTTTGAGAAAACCTTTTTATTCCTTCACTGCTTTGAAAATAAATCAAAACAAAGTTTTCTTCAAAACATAAATAGATAAATAAAAATTCATTTCTCATTTCGACTATTAATTAAAATTCTTGTATTAAATAATTTCTTATATAATGACTGTCTTTTGAATCATAATTATTAATGAATTTATGAAATGAAATGCAAACAAATGAAAAAATGATTGATTACTTCGAATGGATTACAGTTTAAACATAAGAAAAATGTTATTTTATGGAAAGAAAGTTAATTAAATTTAATACTTAAGATATAATTTAGAGACGACTCATAGTTCAGATCCTTTAATCAAAATTAGTTATCACAGAATTGATCAATGAATACACGCCTTGTGCTGAGAGTTATCCCCCAAAATGATCGAATGGATGGATGGCTTCCAAACAATTGACATTTTATTAACGATTTTCAATCGAATTAATGAATATATTTTGAAAATTATTCAAAAAAGAGAATATTGTGATTAAAATATTAAACCAATCAATTACTTGGATGTGGTTTTCACACAATATTCATGAGAGAGCTTATTATTCAAATGAATATGCTCAATTTATTATTCATTTCTATTGAATAAATTCTCAAAATTGAAGATAAATGATATAATGATAGCATTTTGAATATTTTAAGGGCACTTAAAACTAGACAATCAATTGTGTGGTTTTTGGTTTTGTGTCTGTTCTAAAATTAAAGCTAGCAACAAAAAAGTGTCCTGTGCGCTTTTAACGTGAAAGGATTTTTGTTGGAATTAGTAGACCCACCCTTTGGTCAACCATGAATGAGGGCGGATATGGCAATAAAAATAATTATTCCTTTGAAAAGAAAGTCACAATTTTTGTGTCTCTATTCGCGAATCGGAGACGAAATTAAATTCAGAGGAAGTAATTGATTGTTAATTCAAGAATCGATGCATTGCTTGGGCTCTGAATACAAAGACGCGGAGGAAATATAATTCATTTGATATTATTATAATCGAAGCCAATAATTATATACAGAATTTATTTGAATTTTTATTCCTTTCGTTTGCCTTAAATTAATTGTATTTCGATGTAAATCAATAACGAGTAAAGTTTTTATTGCATTGCAGCACATAATTGCACATAATTTACAATTAAATCTACAAATATTGATATTATTTTCACTCAACTAAACAGCTTTAGAGCACCGGATGGCAAAAATTTCAATTACTTTAATAACAGTAATAATAAGCCATAAAATGTAAGTATTTTATGGCTAATAAAGTGATGAGACTATGATTTATGTGATATTGAATTTGAGGTAAACTCAGTTAACGACTAGTTTTGGTCAAAATTGCACATAAAATATCCCAAAGCCTTTCCCAAAATTCAATTACTTAATGTGGAGTCAAACAAATAGAATATTTGGCTTTTGTTTCCTAAGGTATACCAAATTCATACTTAAAGAAGACTAACTCAAGAGTAATGTCAGTCCCTATTCTCATCGCACTTATCGATCATTTACTTGCCTTTTAATGAATACATTCAATCATAAAACGCCAAAAATAGTGTCTCATATCGGAGGCAAACATTTAATAAAAATCATAGACATAAACAGTGATGTCTACAGAAGAACCAAGATATCTTTGAGAGAGGTATTCCTACAATCACTCCAAATGATTGATTGAAAGTATTAATCGGATCCTATTTGTTAATATTCTATCAAATTTGTCTCTTGTACATTGTTATTTGGGTTTAGAACTACCGTGCTTGGTCTTGTCATTGTGGATAAATTATCAATCAAATTGATTATAGATTGGAAAAGAGGTGCCTCTCAATTGAATTTGCAATAAATGTCAATGATTTGAAACGAGCAAAGTTTGTAACAAAATTATATGTTTAGTAACAAAACAAAACAAATTATAATTAAATTGATTCTAATTCTGCAAAAATATAAATGAAATTTTGACAAATATTTTCAAAATGTAAGCAAACTTTTGTCAAACAATAATTGTTAAGCGAATGAGTGATGAGATTCTCTGCGAATATAATTAAAATATTCACAATTTAGTGAATATAAAGGCCAACGCATTATAAATAGGGATCACATTCTTTGGACAAAGTCTTCACTGAGGCTATAGTTTAGACTTTAATCAAAAGGCTTTCATTTAATTAATTCAAATTAAGTTATGCGAGGCTTTCATTCTATTATTGTGAAGTCTGTGTGACTCTAAGCAATGAAAAACTCATTTTTATGACACTTTTAATGATACGGTTCTAAATAATATCGTTTCCGGCCTATCAAAGAGCCGGTGCTTTGATATCGTTAATGTTGTGGCAATTCGTTAGCTTATAATTAATAATGACTTTTCTGGAAACTCAATCAATAGTTAACTTGTTGTTTGGGACGGGTATGTCTCGGCTTCACAAATGTTTGAATTAAACTCCAGTTTACTTCAAAATTATTCTAAAATTACTCTTTTGAGTAGAGTTTGAATTTGAACTCAAATAAAAATTATGTTATTTTCATAAATGTATTCATAAATAGAATTCAATACAAAACTATTTGAATGTCAAAAACGAGTCGTTTATAGAATATATAAAAATTTTATTCAAAATTATTCACTGGTTTCGAGAAAATGGACTTATATTCAGATGAATACAAATCAAAGCATTCAAATGAATGAAGACTTTATGACAAATGGAACAGAATATTAATTTTAAATTCATCCATGCAATTGAATTTTCAATGCAATCCATATTGAAAAGCAGTTTTGATTCAGCAATAGAAGTATCAGGACGAATTTTAATGTTTCGTAATGATGTGAAAATTCTCCAAATGAAAGGTCAAACGACATTAACAAAATGAGTTTGGTATGTCTTTGCATAATGATGTGCAGTGTATTTAAACCCAAGGACAGGACATTTTTGGCACTTTTGTTTACTCTTACAGAAGTTGTGCACTAAAACAATGTTTGAGAATTACATAACTAATACCAGTAATACTCATAATTTGTTTATGAAAGTCAATAATTCAGAGCAGAATAACTCAGTTGTTGTTATAGTGAAGTAATTCTAATCAAGTAATGCAAGTCTTCACTACTTATATCGCGAGTGAGGATTATTTGTTGCAAAGCTACGAATTATTCGCTCAGAATATTATTCTCTTTGTGGATCATTTGCTCATAATTTCATGACTGCTCTCCCAATGAAGCGAATCAAATATTTTTGGTAATAAACTATTGTTTGGCTCATAAATAGACTAAGAGTACTCACATACACTTCATTTTGAGCATTCACTCAGTTTTAATCAATTTCTATAACAGACAAGAATTTTAAATATATTTATATTTTTGAGAGAAATCGATGTTTTTTAGAAAGAATCCAAAAATTCACGAATTCTTCTCATTTTTCATTAAATTTTAGGAAAGGAATAAAAATTTGAGTAAAAAAAAGTTCAGAGAATTTAATTGAAAAATAAAATCGATTTCAAAATTTTAATTTTAATGACGACTCAAATAAAATACAATAAAAATGTTTTTAAAACTCCAATTAAAAATATTCTTTGGTTTTGAGTTTTAAAAGTAGAATGCAATGTTAGCTAGGTTAGTTGTCATATAAGGTTAGTTTTACTCATTTTGAACTTATTCTGAGTGAGGGTACGGACTCTTATGTATTGCAAATTACTTTTTTTTATCAATAATTGTTATAATTATTATACAAATTATTGAAATAAACTAAAAATAATTAATAGTTAAAAACAAAATATAAGTCAAGACTTTAGGAATAAGTTTAGACATAATTTCAATGATAATTGAGTTTATAATTAATTAATGACTCGATTTGTCGCTCATTTAGACTAAAAAATCACTGAATGGTTATTAC
>JAQFXL010001479.1:0-11806 GCA_034693445.1 Edwardzetes edwardsi | reverse complement strand
GACAACTTTGCCACCCACTGGAAGGTATGTTCCCATATGAGGACAATATGCATCTAGGACATGAATTTTGCCCGAAGTTGACCTGAAAATCAACAAATCATTTCCAAATAAACGAGCATCTTTGATCTGGCCCGGTTTGATCTGTTTTGATTGCGAAATCGGAAACCAACCGTTCAAATTATCCGGTGGCTTCTCACCTTGTTTGTATAGGACTTCCCTCTTCCATTTCGTTCCGGTGACATCCTGTTGAGTAAGTGAACAATTGATTAGAACATAAGACAGGCAAACATATACTGAATTGACCAGAATAAATTTGTCTGCGAATAAAAATCGCTTAATTCGATAGCAAATAATAAGTCCTATCAAAAGAATAACACCAAGATAAATGTAGTCCAACATTATTGAAAATTATTTGTTTGAAAAGTTTCAGAAATTTGTTGATTTTGATGAAAAATAATTTTAATTTCGGCCCTTATGTTAACTGTTAATTAAATTTTCAATTAAATGACTAAAACTATTCAAACAATTTAAAAAAGTCAAGTATTAACCTATTCTTATGAATCTATGAAATACTAAACGAAATACTCATTGAGTCTGAAAAACAATTAGAAGTAAAAAAAATTAATATCAGAGATAATGAAAAAAAGTAATTTATATTTTGAATCATTGAAAACGATTTGCTTTTCTTCAGCAGTATTTTAGTTAAGAACAGTATTTTTGAGTAAAAGTAATTATCAATAGTATTTTAACCCTTTATAATGATTCACTGTATGTAATGTATGTATGTAATGATTCAAATGCATAGGTATAGGCCTTCACTCACTTTACTCACATTATTCTGAGTTTTTAAAACAGAAAAAATGTTTTGAGGTTTTGATTAAAGTTTTATTTGAAAAAATGTCATTAATTTAAAGTCAATCATAAGATTCACTGCAAAGACATATAAAAAACAAATTTAATTATTAAATATTACGTTATATAGTCTTTTCTAGGGTTTCATTTTCTGGCTCAAACTGTTTAATCCACCTTGTTACTTCAATCAAATCTGATTCCAATTTACTGAAGAATGGCTTTCTGTGCGTTTTCTTGCCAGACCATATTACTCCATCTCTCATGATCTGCAGTTTAAATTCAATGTGGCATCAAATTCAGCAAGTTGAAATAAAGTGGTAATCAAGATCAATTACCTGAGAAGAGAGAAATCTTAAAAGTAAACCCGCAACTATTCTAGCTGAAAGGTTTGGCTTAGAGTAAACATGCATAACAAAGCGGAACTTTCTGCCCTGGACAGGTATAAACATTGTTACTATCCGAATTTTCTCAAAATCTAGCAATTGTTGGTTTATACTAAAATGAAGTAAGTATGGTCCATCGCCCGAAAGAGTAATAGTAGCATTGATTGGTAGTGAATGACCAAAGAATTGTGCCTTGGTGATAACGGTCTAAACTCAACCGCAATTCAATTATATGAATGAGAGTCAAATCATATGTGAGCTTAAAATTAAGACTCAATTGCTTACTAATAGCGCACTACTGACTACTCATACGGTTGTATCGAATGAAAGCGAATGAAATTGTATCTTAAAATATATTCGAGAATAAACGTGAAAATAGTTAATATAATATCCGCGAGACGACTCTCACATCAATTTCAATTAATTTCTCAATTTAGTCATTCGAATTTTGTTTTAAACATTAAGCAAGCTTAGTTAATTTTTAAACATCATGATTCTCATCAAGATGAACTATTGCTTAACCAGCCCTTTACTATTGATTGGAGAGTCGTAATGTATATCTCCATGTTTCACCCAACAAGTGGACTTGCCACATTTTCTGCCATCAAAAGACCCGTAACCATATACTTGGGTAAAATCCTTGACACCTTTCTTTTCAAAGCACCCGTTCTGGTCATTAGGAACGAAAATCAATACCAGGTACAATCCAGCATTCTTGCATGGACCATCAGTAACTTTACCACGAGCAATTATGATTAGATTTCCTGCAAAAGTGAAACATCCAAGTTGAATATTCAAACAAGTGGTCAAAATAAAATTACCCTAATTGAACGAAACATTAATTTTCATTTTTTCAACTGTCATAACCTTCTGACTATATTGACTGCCCTTGACAATTTTGAATGGGAAAGATCCTGTTCCAGAAGATTCACCATTGCAGCCTACTTTGAATGGCAAGGTGGCATCAAGGTTGAATTCCTCAACATATGACTTAACCTTCACCGAGTTTTGGCAAGTTAATGCATAATTAATAGTGACGGTTGTTGTATCCAATGTAGCTCCAGGTACTGGCTCAGATTCTCTTATTGAGAGGAGGGCTGATTCATTAAATTGAGTGATAATTGATCAAGTTATAATTTATAAACAAGTTGAGAGATTATACCGATTATAAACAGATTAATAGTTTGTAAGGGAAGAGTGTTTTCAATATTCTGTTAATTTGATTATATCTATAAATGAAACTAAAAACACATTTATTGTAAACTAATTCTAAAAATATAACTCTTTGTCACAGACCAAAGGAGCCGACATTGAGGTCAATCCCTGTCCCCTTATTCCCAATAAGCTATAAAACTGATCCCTTCTCTGAAGCGGACACTCTTTTAAGAACAGTTCAACACATTGGGAACTGACCTCAAGTCCTCTCAACAATCCTTTGTATTAAACTTTGAATTTATACTTCATTTTTGAATAAAAACAGTTTTTAACTCAAATTGAAAACGACTGCAAATTAATTAATAAGTTATCAAGAGATAAAGTTTTGATAAAATCTTAGCAAATCAAACTGATCTTGCTACAAGTTATTGAAATGAAATTCATTTCAATTGTTGAAAGACTTTATACCGTATTACCCCGGAAACAAGCGCATGCCAGTATAAATGAGGAATACCATTTTCGGAAAAATGCACTTATGGTGTGCTTATGGCATGCCAGTAAAAGTGAGGTATTCAAAATCAATGGAAAAAATTTTAATGTTTTGAAGTAAAGCGAATGTTATATACAAGTAGGTATAAGTAATATTCGAATAGATTATTAAAGTTCTTCAGCATCTGAAATAGTATATGACTTTCTTTTATGTGATTTGCTTGCACTCAAAATCACTGAACTTTCCATTTTAAGTGCAATAACTCGAATGAAAATATTTTTCATATTCACAAAATTTATTTTCTTATCACAATCTTGATCCTTAATCCTTGATCTTATGATTAACATCAAATTTGGCATAAACAAAATCTTATGAATTTTTCTAATCTTCACAAGAATTTTCTTGAATTCATTGAATGAAAATATTCAAATTTTTATTCACTTTAATTGGCATGCCAGTGTACCCCGGGTTTACGCGCAGTATCATCAACCTCATTTATACTGGCATGCGCTTGTTTCCGGGGTAATACGGTACTAAAATTATTATTCAATATAATCACAAATTTACTGAAATGAAAGTGAATAAAATGTTTGAGAATTTATACTCTTTTGATCAAATATAAACTTTTGAGCACTGCCGACAATTTTCCTTTCCCGAGATTCGACCACATTGTGGATCAACTCTATGACAGCGAATATTTCACAACACTTGATATCACTAATGGATTTTAGAATGTCAAAGTTCATGAAAATGATATCAATAAACTAGCATTTGTTACAGTTAACAATCATTATGAATGGCTTTGCATGCCTTACGGATTTCGTAACAGTCCTATGATTTTTCAAAGAATAATTCAAAGAGTTCTCGAAAAACATAATTGTAATTCTTTCTCCAAGAATTACCTTGATGACATACTTATTCATTCAAAAAGTTTCTCAGATCATTTATCACATATAGAATCAGTTTTAAATGCCTGCAAAAAAGAAAATATTAAACTTAAACTTTCTAAATGTAAATTAAGTCAAAAAGAAGTCCAGTATTTAGGACACCGTCTTACCAAGAATAAGTTTATTCCTCTCAATAATAACCTTATTTCTATCAAAAATTTTCCTAAACCTAAATCTGTAAAAAACTTACAACAATTTTTAGGGAAAACTAATTATTATCACAAATTTATTCCGAATGCAGCAAAACTACTCAACCCTTTATATAATTTGCTTAAAAAGAATTCAAATTTTATTTGGACAGAAGAGTGTAGAATTGCAATTGAAAAAGTCAAAGATTATTTGATGAAAAAGCCTGTATTAGCTTTTTTCAACCCAAATGAAGAGCCTATTCTTTTCACAGATGCCTCAAAAGTAGGACTAGGAGCTGTGCTCAAACAAAAACAGTCTGATGGTAAACTTCACCCGATAGGATACTTCTCGAAAAAACTCCTAACTTATCAGATGAACTACAGTGCGACAGAGATTGAATGTCTCGCAATAGTCGAAGCAATAGATTTCTGGCACCACTATCTATATAACAATAAGTTTACAGTTGTCTCTGACCACAACGCCTTAAGATGGCTGAAAACAATTAAAAAACCAAACTCACGATTATTAATTGGTCACTTAAACTATCACAGTATGACTACACTGTTAAGTATATTCCTGGTGTTAATAATCAAAGTGCTGACGCTCTATCTCGTAATCCTGTATTAGAAGCTAATGAACGTACAGATCATTTGAAAATTATAAATCTGATACAAAAACAAGAAATAATTGAATCACAAAAGCATTTGATCTCAAACCTACGAAAAAAATTGTTCAATAGAATCTGATCTCATAGTCAAAAAGAAGAACAATTTCCATAAAACACTGATTACAGATAGTTTACAACAAGAGTTATTACGAAAATTTCATTTAGAATTTGATCATATTGGTGTTAAGAAAATGCTCATGCTCATATCTACAGTATATTACTGGCCGAATATGACCAATACTATCGTTAATTTTATAAATGAATGCAAAGTTTGCGCTCAAAACAAAATAGATAGATGTAAAAAACTTGGGCAATTATCTCAAATTGGCCCAGCACAAAACCCATTTGAAATTATCTCAATTGATACAGTGGGTGGTTTTTCAGGGTATAACTCTAAAAAACAATATATTCACCTTGGTATCGACCATTTTACCCGTTATGTTTGGACCATAACTTCTCGCACTCAAAGCTCAAAAGATTTTATTAATTTTATTAAAACTATATCTCAAAGCAAAAAACCAAATATGGTTTTGGCCGACAGATATACAGGTATTAATTCGAAAGAATTTTCACATTATTTATCCAAAAATGATATCAAATTAACTTTCATTACCACTAATTGTGCACAAAGTAATGGTATGATTGAGCGGGCAAATCAAACAATAGTCACCCGTCTCAGATGTAAAATTAATGACGAAAATGAATCAAAAAATTGGCCAAAACTATTAGAAGATGTAATCATTGAATACAACAAAACACCACATATTGTTACACAATTCACACCTCAATACCTAATGTTTGGCATCAAACCATACCCAGAATTTAGTGGATATCCCTGTCTTGAGAGTGCTAGAAAAATAGCTCTTGAAATTAGTCAAAAAAAGTCATGAAAATAGACGGCAAATTCATGATTAAAATGCGAGTCAAATAATATATGAGCTTAAAATTGAGACTTAATTGCTCACTAATAGCGCACTACTAACTACTCACACGTTAGCACTAATTCTTATTCAACAAAGTTTTAAATTTACAGTTTCAATCGATTTTTCTATTTCTCTAATTTTACAGTGGTTTGAGAATACTTCTGGATACTTTCCGCAACTTTGATTGTTGATTGACAAATCAAATGCTCCTATTGTTAACATATACTAAACATATAATTTACTTATGAGAAATCATTGTCTGAAGTAATTACCTAAGCGGCTGAAGTATTGTTGAAATCATACTGGCTATCATAAGCTACTTGTTAACCTCGACTACAGAGCAATGCCATAAAAAATACGCAGAAGAAAATTGCATTGAAAACATCGTCTGATAAGTCGAAAAAAATCGGACCAAAAATAATTAGAAATTACAATGAATGGGTGAAGCGTTAAATTAAGTGAAAAAAAGCAAACCGATTCGTCATTAGAACAAAGGAAAGTGGAAACATCTTCTATTGGTATACAGAAGCGCTTTCAAAACAAGATATGATTGAATATTATTTCGTCACTGGCTGTTATATTTCAAGACTGAGCATTTGCACTGAGCAAGCAAATGGATGGCTTATTAGATGCATAAATCAAAAGGCTTGGCGTTGAGAACTGCTATTTTACAGTCTGTCACAGTCTCAGTTATTGTCACAGTTTTCTCTCGAGACTCAGAAGACACATTTTTGACTTAACTGACTCACCAGTGAGACAATATTATACCACTTATAAGTGAATTGAGTTTAGTCCCATCGCAATCTTTCATTAACATTCAACCAACAGTTGAGCCATAAAACGTTTCTCGCCACCATCTTTAAGTGGTTCCGTCATTATGATTCACGGCGATTAATGTCCAGTACTTCCACCCATTGAGGCCAAAGTGCAGGCTTTTGTCGTTCACTGTTGTATAAGTGCGAGCACAACGAGTGTGTGTCGACCATAGAACCAATATGATAAAGAGAAACATGATGAACACCTCATGAGTTCCTGTTAAATCTCAAGAGGATTTTTGATGTGGTAAAGAAGAAGTTTGAAGTCCTATGAGCTTTTTCTGATCACGGTTAATCCTATTAAAGTATAATTAACTGGAATGATACCCAGTGATGACCATTTATATAGAAGAGACAATTTACATGATATTATCAAACTTTGATATAACAAATTGTGAATATTAAAAATTGGCGACAAAACAATATCAATGTCGTTGATCTTGAATTAACAAGTTTTTTGTTGCTTGTGAGGTTAATGTGATGAAACCTCACAATATGTCTTTGGAAAGATAAACACAAATACTAGTTTTTCATTAAATTTAAGCATCAAATCATTTTTTTTTAAATATTTGATCAATTTAACTAACTAACTAAGCAGAATCGGCCCAGATGGTCACGAGTATAGTCATCAATCACTTCATCCGAAATGTAAAAATGAAATATTCGGCGAAATTTTGCTGTATTCGAAAGCAAAGTGTATGATAATACGAGTTGAGAAGAGACTTAATTCAATGAACCGGAGGAGGCGATAGAATATGTTTGACGAAAAAAATAAGCTCATACAATTAAGATATTCACGTTCAACAGAATATGAATTTATAAGTTGGAAAGTCTCCATCACAGAACACTCTTACAGATGATTACAGATGATGTCAATTCTCGAAGCGAATGGAATTCAACTTATTCATGACAAAATACTTAATTAATATATTCTTCACAAGAAAACAATGAAAAACTTATATTCGATATTTATATTCTGAGCGATGGGATTGCTAACGTTGAGATGTATATTGAAGAAATTATTGAAGAAAATTTATTTTATTGAAATAATAATCTAATTGATATCGAAGTTATTTTGACATCTGTCATTTGTATTGTTCCATTGTTATTCATCAGGCCAAACTTTTTAAACAATCAAAATGATTGAGAGGAATTCGAAAGCTGGCCTCATAAAATTGACAATCAATCTTGCAATGTGACATAAATTCAATTATTACATGGTGTAGAAACACTGATAAGAAGTTAAATTGGCGCCAAAAGAATCTCCAAAATTTAGAATGGAACCAAGATCTATTAATAATGATCTCATAAATAGCTACACGTCGAGTTCTAGCATAGATGTGAAAATATACCGAATAAATTTTTTGAAAAGTTTTTCTATGATTATTATTCATCAACTAAAACGAGAATCAAAATGAGAAAGAAAATCGATTCAATGACATCAGAAGATAGTTTAATCGAAATAAATGAAATCGTTCATCTCTGTTATTTTCAGGTTGAATCCAATAACGGAACAGATATAGAAAAGATAGTCAATATGAGTGTCAACATGAAAATTACTACTGAGCAAGAATCTAAGCATAAGAGAAAAAAGCGATATTTCTTTGCAATCTCGATCATGTTCCCAAATGAATAAATAAATTTTCACAATAATATCAGACTACGAGATTCAATGAGCATGAGAGTGTTAGTGATTCGGAAGCTTCCACTGCTTGAGAAGTGAATGGTACTATGATGCCAAACAATGAACAACCAAATATACTTCAGTTATTTCAAGCTCATTTGAGGAAGTTTCAAAATACTCAATCAATTATTGTTTCATGAATCGAGAAAGTCTACAATTGATTCAAATTTTCACTCAGTTGTGCCTTATCACTGATTTTGTAATCGAATTGAACAGATTGAACAATAATTCTAAATGTTAAATCTCCACATCTCAACTAATTTCAAATAAGAGTCAAGATGAAGACCTCAAAGAATCGATGAAAGATTTTGTGATTCGTTCGAAATAATTGTCTGACAGTTACTATCATCCAATGAAATTGAGACCAAGTATAACAATATTCATGCGTCTGTTATGGATCTTCTACTATTCTACAAGGAAAACGTTTAGAATACTTTCATTTCGACACTCAACGAAAAGTGATTCTTATTTAACTTTGTTTGCAACCATTACTAAATAACATTTTTGGAATATTTCAACGAATATAACCATGAAAAAGCTAAATATCTTATTCAACTGTATCGAAGAGGATGAATCATCAACAATGGAAAAAAAAATCAAAACTACATTTGAATGAATAACTGCAAAAAAACAGATTTTATAAAATTTAGTGTCACAGCGGTTATCACATTATGACAATAACTGGTCGTGAAAGTTTAGAATATGAACTAACTTACATGGAGTTGTACATAATAAAACTTGAAGACGTTACAGGAGAACTGTATCGATTAGCACTATTGATGAAAATACTTTTGAAAGTGTTTACAAATCAACAAGCTCAAAAAAATAATGTTTTTTCTGAAAACGTCATTTATCAAGAGAATAAGATATACAATCATTCGCTGCATAGAAAAACACACTTGACACTCGTATAGAAAGTCGGACTATCGAGGGATACGAAATTAAAAGTCATGGAGCCATGTTTGCAATGAATGTTCAAGCAAATTTAACGGATTAAGGAAGTATTTTCGTATAATTGAATTCTAAATCACTAATGAGATTGGATTGATATGAACCAATGTACACACAAATAGCATAGTGGGATGAGGTTGTTTGAGAAAATGATCAACATTGGTCGATAGAGTGATTAACAAAAACTGTCGATAGTTCAATAAAAAAGAAAATTAACTTTTCATGTTTGCTCGAAAGAAGAAACTAAACGGACACGAAAAGAAACGATGTTCAAGAAATTCACGGAAAAATCTGACCAAAGAAGAAAAAAAATAATCGCATAAAATTAAGAAAATACTGAGATTTTATCATGATAATTAAAATTATTTATGCAACACATTTGTCAAATTGGAGAAAAATGAAAAATTGATGAGGGCTCAGACATTTATGAAGCGATCGTGCTTCATGAAGAATTTTACATTCATTAACGCGATATGAAAAAAAAATTTGTTCCCAAGATCAACGAAAGATTGATTTCATTACGAATTTAAAAAAAAATCAACTGAAAGACGTTTAACACTATACGCTTATGAATCAACAAACATGAGCACTTCGATGTTAAATTTAATGACAAGAATAGATTCGAAAGAATAATGAGGTTTACGGTTTAATTGGATTGATTGGAGTTCAGAAAAATCGAGAAAAACTATTCACTTCGATTTTTGAATCTGACACTTTAGAATGGTTGAATCATATTAAATTTGAACTTTAATCATTCATGCAGAATAAAATTAAAATTAGTTGATTGATTGAAAAATTCTCATAGAACAATGACATAACCGACGCGAATAAAAATATAAGAAAGAATTACTACGAAGATTAGAAATTTGATTGACTTTGATAAAAAAAAAACCTGTTATTACTTTTGTCGTGCGACTCAAAAACTCTACAATGGTTCGAGATCAAGAATTAAAAAGTTGTATTGTAATGAAGAACTTGAAACGTAGAATAATAAGAAATTATTGACTGAAAGATATATACTTTTTGGGAAGTCATTTTGAGTTATCTGTTGCATCGATAGAAAAAGTCAAAAGCTCTAACCATCAATTAAAAAAGAATAAAACTTGAATAGTGTGGAAGCAATTGGCAAATTCACAATATCGAAAGAACGAATGATTGATATAATTTGCGTGCTGAACTCTATTAACCGATGTATTATAAAGTACAATTTAATAGTTGACTGACGAAGAATACCAAGTTAATCGCTCATTACATCATCTGTCGCTTAAGGCATTAATCACGTTATCAGAAGGACTAAGTGACAAAATTTCCAGAACGAAGAAAACGTTCAAAACTCGACATGATAACAATTATTTTGAGCAAGATCATCAAAATATATAGAAGAATCGGATAATCCTCGGTAAAGAAGATTCGATGATTCAAAGAAGTTTTGGGCTCGATTTGAATTCGATTGATCAGAGCTCACTCGTTCTCAGAGGAACACCGGCTTCCAATAAATCCTTGTGTTATTCGAGTGATCGGTATAAACTTTGGATAACAGAACCCCTCATTCAGAGAATGAACGACTGATTCTACGTATAATTTGTTCAAAGCAATTTTTTTTGAAAAAATATAACGATAGAATTGAAGGAAAAATACAATTTTTTTATTTTTTTTGTAATATAAAATGCTTGATAAAACGATCGTAAAATTTGCAGAAATTGTAACATTTTCCACGAGGACGTGTTAACGTCAGAATTGGCCGAATGTAATGCTTTGCATAACTGCTGATTCAAAACAGCTATAAATCTAATGTCTTTTGTAATGCTTTGTATAACTGCTGAAGCGAGTCGGCTATAAAATTAATGTATTTCTATTAATACCTTAAAGATGATGTAATACAGAATTCTAGAAACTTCCATGTATATGTATAACCTTTTAATACACAGACTCGGAATATGAGTTAAAAGAGAGATTCTAAGATTAGAAGAGAGGGTTCTGATTCTGAACCTTGTGTTGTGAAGTCTAATAAAGAACTTAACCTCAAAAATCAGTGTTTTATCGTACATCAGAAGACTACGCCTTGAAAACATACCTTTAGAAGAGGGTAAGTAGAACTGGCTCTTTTGGGGGCCCTCGTCCCCGCAGTCGGGGATGGGGGTCACCTACATTGAAGCGCGTAAGCAGTTCAAGGTATAGCCCTATACTCATTACTACTGACATTATTCTGAGTTTTTAAAACTGGAAAAATGTTTTGAAATTTCGATTAAAGTTTTATTTGAAAAAATGTCAATAATTAAAAGTCAATCATAAGATTCACTGCAAAGACATATAAAAAACAAGGATTGAAGTCAATCTAATAGAACTCCATTAACCCCTTTATGTATTAAGAAACATCAATAAAAAAAATATTCTATTTGAAATTAATAAGAAAAGTTTACATTGAATTTCCTATTTCCTATTGGATTCAATGATAAGCACTATTTTCCATTGAATAACAGGGATTTCTCATTGGATTCAATGATGAGCACTATTTTCCATTGAATAACATGGGTTTCCTATTTGATTCAATGATAAGCTCTATTTCACATTGAATAACATGGGCCTCTTATTAGATTCAATATTCAGCACTATTTTCCATTTAATAACATGGACTTCCCATTAAAGTCAATGATGAGCACTATTTTCCATTGAATGACATGAGCCTCCCGTTGAATTTGATATTGAAAACTAATTTTCCAAATTTTCGAAAAACTGCTTTTTCATTGTTGAAATTTTCAAATTTTCTTGAAAATCTGCTTTTTCATTGTTGAAATTTTCAAATTTTCTTG
>JAQFXL010001478.1:0-11808 GCA_034693445.1 Edwardzetes edwardsi | reverse complement strand
TTTATAATGAACATTCCTCTATAATGAACAAATTCTTCAAACCAATCGTGTTCATTATAGTGGCAGTGAACTGTACTTATAAAAAACAATTAAGCAAGGCAGTTTCAACTTTTGTTAAAATCGAGTCTTTAGAATTGACAATTAAACCACGAAAATTATTTAAACAAACCAAAGTGTCTGTCTTTTTATTTTTTTCTTAACTCAAACTTTGATTAACTAACTAATACATCACATAATTCTGCTAGAATATTGTACAATGATAAAGATACTTTGTAAACATGATTTCAATTAGCGTTTTTTTTACTAAAAGTCTTTAATTCTGGGTTTATATTAATCGATTGAAAACTTTGGAAATCATTTGAAAATAGTGAATAAATGATCTAGCTTATGCTCACTAGTAGTGGATATGCATTGCATTAAATTCTATTGAAATCCATTTGTGGATTAAATGTTAAATACAATGGTAGAGCACTGACAGAGTTAGAGGATTGGGAGAACTGCAAGTGAATGTTTGACTCAAATGTGACGCTTATATTTGTATATTTGATGATCGTATGGATGCTGTCGTTGCTCTGGCCATACATAATATGACTACAGTTGTGTTGAGTGCCTTCCACTGCCTCTTATATATTGGTATATATTTATACTCTATATATGAGAGTCAGACAAAGCAAAGCGCAAAACTGGGATAACAAAAGAAGGAAAAGCAAAAAGAGAGGAATAGTTGGAATTCTTGTGATGCACTGTCTCTATGCTGCACAGCCTTCTGGCTTTGCACAGGCAGTCGCTCTGTAGGAGGGCATAGATATTGTATGTATGAGATCACAAAATCCAATATCGCGAGTATAGCATAGCGGAGACAACAACCAAATATATAGTGAATAAGATATTGCCTTTTCTGCTCGCCTGGAGTTTGCAGTCGGCCTGAAAGGAATAGCTCTGGAATAGCACACGAATCAACCAGAACTGCATCAACACGTACTGCAAACTAAGAGTTTCACAGCTCTTGGAGTTTGACTGCACTGTCGGCTAAACAGTTGATCCCTATTTGAAAAGAAATTCTATTTAGAGCCCATAGAGTCAGGTTGTCATCAATTTCAATTAACCACTGCCTTCATCAACACCACTATCATATGCTCTGCAAACACTAACTGAACTCCCATATTATAGGATCAGTTTTATTCTCAATGCCAACACATTGAAAATATACTATTTTTGAATAGATTCTTGAATACTAATCAACCGGTGATTTATTGAATTCCACTTTTTCTCAACTAATGCTCTTTCAGTCGGAATTCTATTCAAAGTCTCTTTAAAAGCAAAACATTATAATTATTGACATTTTACTTACTTTTTCGGTTTTGCTCTAAATATGAATCAAAACACAGGATTTGATTTTAACATTCCTTTAATTAACTCTGAAATCATATAAACAAATCTCTTAAAAAGTGGATTTTGCAATCAAATTGAATGTCTGCTTAATTTTTAATATCTCTCTGTTTGAAGAGTTTGTTTGGTTGTAAGTCGAGTTCTCACAGTTTATAAATTGAAAAGTATTTATTCAATCGACACTTCAGTCGTCTCTCTCTCTCTCTCTCTCTCTCTCTCTCTCTCTCTTTCTCTTTCTCTCTGTTTTAAATAAAACATTTGACCAAAAGTTTTCAATAATACTCATCCTTTGGGACAACAGTTTCTATGTTATGTCGGCACACATATAGACAGTTAAGAAGACACGTGCCTAAGAAAGAGCTGAGCGCTACTTCTGCTTCAGTGACACCAATTCAGCGCAATTCACTTGAATTCACTTTTTATATTAGATATAAGTCTGTAGTTTGCAAATCCCACTAATCGCCCAAAAGAGACCTGTAATATCCTGAGGGCGTTAACTGATGGATGAGTTTTCTCTTTGCTCTGTATCATTGATGCACAAAAGCTATTGCTCTGTCTGTGCTCTTCCAAGTCTGTTAGTATATGACTGGCCTAAAGCCTTATTCTATTCGAGTCATGAAAGCGCCACTTTTGCTAAGACACCGGATGTTTGTAGAAATCCCTGCATTACCCTCAGGAACGGCTCATTTCATGTTTTATGATAATCGCTTCTCACATATAATTTCTATTACATCCACTATAATACCCGTGTCTTCCATTTGTATCGCTTATCTTCTGTTGGATATCATCTATTTAACTGTGATTTGCATCACATTTAGGAGTCATTCAATGATTTTATAAACATATTATTACTCATTTAATCAATGAAAAAGGGTTTGAATATTTTGCCATGAATAAATGATTTATAGTCGTAACCATTCAAAATATTCCTGATACAATTTGCTAAACAATTATGAATATGAATATTCTTTTAGTATAATTTCAGTAATAATAATAATAGTATAAATCTCATATAATTCCTTTGATACAAGATCCTTTACTAGAAGTAAATAATAAATATTTATATTCATAATCATATTGTATTGGAAAGTATTTGAGGCAAAATGAGTGGCAATGGATGTGTTATACAGGAAAGTGGTTTTACGGTAACTCACAAATAAGGCAAAACTTACAGTGAATTTATGGGAAAAACAAAAATGAAAACTCAGTTTAAACTTCTGAAGATTTGGTTTACTGTAACACCAAATGTTTGACTAAATATGTGTAATATATTTGCAATAATGTAATGATTGGGTGACGCATAGCATCCAATATAAGGGTTTAGATCAGAGCCAGAGTTGGACTCTTTAAGTGTAAATTTGTTTATCTTTGGTTCCCAAAAATGGTTCGTATCTTATATTGACATTTGTGCTCAAAAGCAAACACATCGAAAGTCCAAACGCATGTGCTCTCAGGGCTCAATCCATAAGCCATACGATACACACAACTCCTGGAAAATTATATCGAATTTGTGGCACAACTGATCAGAATATGCTTTATATCAAAAACAACACAATTTTATGATATATTAGGAGAGCACCAAAAAAGAAAACTTTTCTTCATTTTTGATAAGAATATGCATACAATCACTAGAAGTGGCCAACAATTTGTTGCACAGCCTTTAGGCGATCAATCACTTGACATCAACGAAAGGCTGATAGCATAGCCTCTGCTAGTGATCCGTCACCGAGATCTTAGGCTTTTGAATGTTTTTCTACGTTTTCACAAATGATGGCCTGAATGAGAGCACTCCAGAAGTCATATATTGGTAGCGCTGACTCTTTTTTGAGTAGTATTTCTGGTGATGTCTCAATGTTTTCTTCGACAACAAACAACACACCAAACGATGACTTAATCTCTGCAACACTTCAACGCGTTATTCGTGTGAATGTATTTGAGATGTATTTGAGAGGACTCTTTGTTTTGTTCCCTCAAAAACTTTGAACAAACAAAACGGTTGACGTTATTTGGATTTGGAGTATAAAAAAGCCTATAAATAGTGAGCATAACTGCCATTAGTCCATAACTCCTCTTAAAATGCTTTATCTTCGATATAACAAATCCTCTTCGCGACCACTTATGAAACTAAAGTATCAATGAATTGCTTTCACTCTCTTTCTCTGTTCACTCTCTGTTCACCAGTGCTCTGACTCTCATTCAATAATTTACTTTTTATTTACATTTTTGACTAACATTTTGATTAAAGATCAAAATAATCACTAAATTATATAATTATTGCCAATTAATGTGTTTATCAATATTTTCTCTATATTTTGAAAGATTGCAATCAAGAGATCTTATACTTGAATGAAATTTTTCATTGGTAATATTCATAGATATAGATTCTTAGGAAAATAGATTCAATAAAAATTGAAGCTCAGAAAATGTTAAGTAAATTTAAAATCTAAAAATTGCCACGATGAGAAATTAATTGCAAAATGAATGGGTTATTCATTATTCTATGTAATTTAGAGTCATTTTTATTGATTAAAGATTAAGTGATTGATTGCCAGCAAATGCTTTCCTAATAACGATGTGATGACTTTATTTGAGTAACTGATCCGTAATCAAACAGGCAGTAGATTCTTATCGAATTTTTATCCGAGCTCTGGCCACAAATATGGAGGATAGACACCACATAGAAGTGTCAGAAAAGTATCGGCTGCTGATGTGGTTGTGATAGCAATCAAGTCTGCAATTATTTTATCGCCTCATATATCAGAAAATTCTTTTTTATGCTTTGACTCTACACTAGTTTTTTATGGCTGAGCGCCGACTGTAAGGCATGTTCTTTAAGGTATGTCACGAATTAGCGTTTATTTGTGTCGAACCGAAACTAAAACCTTTTTTAACGCTTCCAAAGGAGGCGAACGGCGGCTCTAATATGTTTGGGCGCACACGTGCGGACTCTGTAACACGTGCTGTTCACTGCCTTATCCCTGACTACATGCAAGCAGTTGAGCGACCGATGTATGGATGGATTGTCGATCCATCAGAGACTCAGATCAGTTGCTATTCTAATGCAAATACATATATCACTAGTGATGGAGAGTACAGAATATAAGGGCAGCCAATATTAAAAACAATGTCACGGATTAGTTTAACGCAAATAGAGTTCCAGTCTTTCCCCGTCACTAAAATTCTTTCTACTTTTCAATATTTAGTGCTATTCTTCTTATTTTGAGTTTTATATGATATTATAGTTTTTTGTTTTGTTATGTATTTTCCTATTGAATATCAAATAAGAGATTATATGAAGGGTCAGAATATTAATGTGAGGCACAGGCAGGTGTGTTATCCGCACTAAACTATATTTGAGTCAAGTGTTACCATCGGATTAGCTAAGAATTTGACAGTAATTCCCGACTGACTAATATCTCTATCGCTTTAATTGAATGATATTTATAACACAGTATTGACTCAAATAACTTATCTCTGTTTCTATGGTTAAGAGTCACTACTTTTTATTGTCATTCAATCAAAAATTTCAAAAATTCAATGAATTTATAGATGTTTTCAATTATTAATCCTGTATTTCAATCAGTTCGGAAACAATTTTAAATATTCTGAAACCATTTTTCCAATCAATTTAAAGACAATCTCAAAGAAATAATTGATTTTCTTCTAAAGTCTTCAGTCAAACAGAAAGAGTCAAAATAATCGACATTTCATCAGAAGTGTCTCAACCAATGTTTCCATAACTTTTTTCTGGGCATAAATTAGAAGCACCAATGATTCCGAACACCTGTGACTACAAGTGTGGACTACTGCAGGTGAACCTCTATATAATGGACAGATAGGCAAAGACTGACGCAAAGTACTGCATACGCCTTAACGCTTCATCAGTTCACTGATTTCTGTTACTAATGCATGGTTTGAATGCTTTACTTCTCAGCGCCTGAGTTAGGGTCTGGACTTCAAACTGTTAACTGTACACATAGTTAGCATCCGTTTAGGAAACAGAGCTTTCGATTACATGCTTTGATTCATTCTTTCATCGCTGAAACAAAAAATTCTGCACAAGTTTTACGCTTAATATTGAATTACTTCAAACATTCGCTACATTTTTTGCATGAATCAAATCCAGTTTTATAAGAGTGAAGATAAGTATAGTACCAGAGCTGAGCTCACAGATAGTGATGATATTGAACCTTTTTGGGACACAGAATAGCAAATGAAGACTAACCAGGAATTTGAAGAACGAATAGAACATTGATTTTAAGTGCAAAACAAATAATAGTTAGAAAAGTGAAGACTTACTTATCGTAATCGGATTTACAGTAGAGTTTAGTGTCGCGTATATAACAAGTTTGGGTCAGTAGTATTCGGCAAACTGTGCACTGAAGACAAGACTCATGCCATGAGTGGTCCATCACTCGCATAATATAACGATCAGATATCGGTCGCTGACATCCAATGCATATCTCTGTGGCGTTTGAATCACTCGAATCAGTGATCATATTATTAATTATATTATTGTTATTATTATTATCATTGAGTGAAACACTTTTCCTATTAATTCCGTTCACTTTTTTATTGGACTCTGAAAATCAAAATTAATTCATTAATATTGGAGTTTTTGTTATATGATTGCAAGTAATCTTAATCATCTTGGTTAACTCTAATTACAATCTAATGGAAAAATACAGTTTTTATCAAGAAGCTCTAATTAATAATCTAGTATATTCTTATTCTTATATAAGTTCCTATTTATTTATTTATTCATCTTTTAAACAAAATTATACCTAGATCCCCTAACATACTATTCAAGACAATTAGAAGTGAATTCTAAAACTAAATGAGATAAGAAGTGTTTAGTTAATTTTAAAGAGCATAAGGCACATGGTCAATATATTTGACAAAAAAACAATTAATTGAAGACGTTTTTATTGTCCGCTCAAACAATTACAAGGCTTTTTCAACTCCTTGGTTATATCTTGGAAAGTAATTGAAATGATCATCGATTGAAATCAATAACTAATTATTATATTCTTTATCAATAGTCATATAATTGGATTGAAAAATATTGCTATTCTTTAAGCGGACAATCATTTGTTAATTAACTCATTATTGAGAAGTTGTGGTTAAAGTCAATTTGATTCAGTGATAAAAGTCTTGGAAAATATGGTCACAAACACAAACATTAATCAAAAAGTATTTTTTAGGTTAATATTGAGTGAGAATTCCCACAATTATGGAGAAGTTGTGGCAAACATTTTGAGAGGATCTGAAAATTTTCTAATTCTGAGTCAGATATCGAAAGCAGTGCACAAAATATATGTTAGAAGAGTTCGGATCACAAATGCAGAGCAATCTATAAGAGGCTGTGGAGTATCGCCACAACACTATTGGCCGAAACCTAATCACTCTATATATGTTGTGCCGGCGTATTGCACACATCTCCAGCACAGTAAGGCTGAGAGACTGCTAAGCCTAACGCACGCCTTTAGATCAGGCGTTGCATTTAGTTAGGCGTTTATATTATGAAAACTTACGATTTCACACGCATTTCAAGAGTTATATAAAACAGATAACATATAATGGCTCTGTTTTGAGCATCTCTCTCATCTGCCTGTGCTCTATGAGCTCTAGTGTGGGGCATCTCTTTTCAAACTCATACCCATTATATTACGTGAGAATATGACGTTCCTATTCACTGTCTGTGCCATCACTTTGCACATCAATGTTTTCCTATTCTATGGTCCTATCAATGAATTTCCATTATTGGCAGTCAATGAGAAAATTAGTCGACTATTCACTGCTCTCTATCTTTGTCTGCCTTTTATCGCAAAATGTTTTTGGTTTATATGCACTTAAATTCTCAATAGTTTTCGGTTCTATGGATTCACATTCAAAATGTGAGGCTTTTTATAAATGTTTTTCTTTCTTCGAAACATTTTTAAATTCAAATTATTTTTTAGAATAAATTATGAATTCATTGAAATGATATTCCAAAAGATCATCTTTTTTTGAGAACAGGTTATTTTGAAGATTATTTGAATTCCATTTCATTTGATATTAGTTTATTAATATCTGTTAAAAGGCGTTTTTAGGCTTCCCTCTCTGTTTATCGTTGGCGATGGTGTCAGTGATGACAATATAGTGAATTAACCACAAAATCGTCAGAACAATTAAGGCAGAGGTCGAGCGAAGGCTCGATTCATTCGGTACTCATTTTGCAATACAATGAACACGTGTTTGCATCGGTTGTCACCGAAACAGAGACCAACTGTCTGATCATTTAGGTATGCGATGAGAATAGCTGACAGTACAGCACAGTTGGGGCCAATACTCTTTAATGTAATTCATGAAAATTTTTAATTTGTTGACGACAGCCGTGTCTGACTCGTCAAAGATATTATCCCAGCCATAGATCACAAATAAATGAGAGGATGGCTGTGCTGTGCGTCTGTGAGTCTCGTGTCTCATGTATTAGTCAAAGAGATGTGACTAAATCTGAGCCATTGTTGGACTTATTTATTTGGTTTCGCTTACATTTGAGGCATACGTTTGTCTCATTTCAATAAACTCTCCATTGAATTGCAAATTGTTTTTGAGCCCATAATTACTTATTTATTTGAATTTTTAGTTTAAATTTTATTTGGTTTTCAATTTGGGTTTAATTCGATTCAAATATAAAACCAATTTCTCAGAGATTCAAAAAATTAGATGAAATTCATTGAAAGTTTGAGCTTTTGTTTGATAGTTTAGTTTCAATGCAAATGTCTTTACTCTCTTCACATTTCTATCCAGTGATGGGTGAAGATGACCACCAGGAGGTCCCTGAAGGAGGTGCTTTGAACTTTTTCAGATATAAGTGTTGAGAATACAAACGCACGAGTCGTTGAAAATGTGTCCCAAAATTTAAAAACTATTGAAATCAATGAATGTATGCCAAGAATAGAAAACACTCCCAAAAGGGACAGACAATAGTCACTCATATGGCATAGCGAGTGACCACTTAAACACTTCACACCTTTTTTACACCACCAGAGTCCTTAGTGTTTGCGGCGACAGTCACAGCCTCTTATCGTTTGGGTCGCACTTCTCGTCTATTATTTTGGATCAGATTTTTGTATTTCATTTCTATAATAAGAGATCACTTGAAACACAAAATTTTGTTCTCCACTCGAAAGCAAAAGTTTCCCACAAATTACTCGACAATTGTGGGAAAATCTATCGTTAAACTGATTAATCTATTTATTTAATTTATAGCTTTTATCAAAAGTCTAGTTTTGAGCAAATTCACCAATGTGCTTTCACACAATTGAAAAGTTCTCGAATCAAATCAAAAACTTCACAAACGAAAAATATTTGCATTTGAAAAATATGATTCCAGTGTGAAACAAGGTCAATCTCAATTTTTGATATTTTTCAATATCAATGGTAACATTTGCTCAGTGAATATTAATAGTTGACTTGGTTCATTTTGAAAAATCACATATCATTCGCAAAGTTCAATGATATAAAAGAGAGATCACATTTGAATCGATGTTTCAATTAATTTATTAATGAATTTTAAAAAATTAATGATTGAAATAACAGTTATTTAAAAAGTTTTAAGTGATTGAGGAGTGGTTTGAGGACATCTCTATCTTTAGGAGTTGTGGCCACACAGGTAACAATATTTTCGGGCTGTTCTGTCCATAAGTAATAATTGATATCATTTTCTTTGAGTTTATCGCAAACGTCTAGTAATTGCTTTTCATTGTCTGCTTTGAGGACCACTTTAGTCATAGAAGACAATTGTTTACAGTATTCTTCGGTTTCCGGATCTGTTGACAAATGTTTGACGATTGCGGCCACCGATGCGTGACATGAATTGCCTGCAAATCCATTGATTAGGAAAATTCAAATCAATAAAATTGAATAAGTTATCACCAATTTTATCAAATTAACAAGATGATTCATATGTAATTTCTAGACAAAAATATTTAAAATGCATTACGAATAAAAATATGATCTTTTGCTACAAAAGTAGTAGTTTGTAGTTCTAGTTAAACTCAAATTAGGTAATGCAGTCTGACTAAGCAAGTTTCATCTAATAATTTAAGCTTGCTTAATTTATTAATAATGATCAATAGTGTTCTCTAAATAGTTTAACAGCACTTCAGACAAATCGTCGCCAACTCTGACATCAAATGAGTCCTTCATTTTTGCGGCAATTTTTTAAGCAATCCTTTGTTTCATATTTAAAGATATCTTATTATCTCTTCTTTTATTGATTGCATCAAAAATTGAATTCAAATCAACACGAAATCAAAATCAAATCAAAAATATTAATCTTGTAGAAATCACTTTCATTTAACTGTAACTTTGATGAATCACCAATGCAAAGTCCAATAACTAACTCTGAAAATATGTTCTTACACAATATTCTAATGAATTGTTATTATTACTCATTAATCTGAATAACTCTCTTCTTTATAATTTATAAGTTCTAACAGTAATGTAATGTTTAAATCGGTTCAAAAAAGGGATAAAAACTTTTGATTGCATCCCACGATTGGATTTGATTGTTGAAACTTTTGACTTAGAATTCAACTGCAGTTAAGCGGTTCTTACAAACCACCTATTTTTGTCAAATCAAATCAATAATCGAATCAAAAATCAAAACAAAAACGGGTCAACTGTTTTCAATTTCAGTTAGTTTTGCTGACCCGCGCGCAGGACTTGATTGTCAACTGACAAGACTTGAAACAATTGATTCATTTGTTGACAAAATTTATAAATTTTTATCCCCTTTTTCAACAGCTCTAGTAATCTAATAACTCATCTCTCTTTCTGTGTGCACACAATGTCTAAATTGTAACCATGGTTTATTTTACTTTCAATAAAATGTGATATTCAAAATCATCCGATTTCTACATTATGTTGAAAACTTACCGATTAGAGCGCCGACCGGCCATTTAAGGTCACCTCTGACCACAATATACTGTACGAGAGTTCGCGACATATTAGTGACAATCAATTTATATTAAATTAATTAATAATACGTTAATTAAATGCTAGAAATTCTTCAATTAGTTTCACGAAAAATCAAAACAATATTTTTGTTTGCAATCGTTTCCATAGCAGTGGACGACACAAACAACACGTGTTTGACATTTAATTTTTGTAAACAAAGTTTATTAGCAATTAATTCAATTTAACTGTAATTTAATTTAAATTATTGTCATTTCATATAATTAATAACTCATTAGTTAATTATGAGAGCAATCATACAGAGAGTACAAAACGCATCGGTTTATGGTATGATTTCAGTTTGTTTACACATTTTTATGAATTTGATTGAATTTTTGGACTCATTTAGTCGGCGATGAAATGGTGTCACAAATAGGAAAGGGTTTATGTGTTTTGATCGGCATTTCACGTAATGATAAACCAGAAGATTCTGATTATTTGTAAGACTAATCAATGCTCACAATTATCTTAAATTAATATTTAAATCCTTAGAGTCAGAAAAATATTGAATTTACGTCTGTTTGACAGCGAAGAGGGAAAGCGATGGACAGATAGTGTGACCGCAAAGAACTACCAGATCTTAAGTGTCAGTCAATTCACACTCTATTCTCATTTGAAAGGAAATAAACCTGATTTTCATAATGCAATGGATCCGCAAAAATCAAAACAATTTTATGAGGATTTCATTGAAAAATTGAAAAATTCATATAAACCGGAATTAATCAAAGGTTTTATTCAATCAATTCTTCTCTTTTGACTCAATTAATGATTTATCGCTTCAGATGGTGTTTTCGGGGCACTAATGAAAGTTAATATTTGTAATGACGGTCCGGTGACCATCACTTTGGAATCGCCTTCAAAATCATCAAATGATGAGTCGACAGAACCTTCAGATAAATAAAATGATTAAATTAGTTGTAATTGTTTTTAATTTATTAATAAATTTTTTAATTCTATATATTTGCGCTGATTTTGAAAATCAAATGATTCGGGTATTAAATATTTTACCAAATTATATGTTATATATTTATAACAAAAATAAACTTTAATTCTGGTCTTACCGACAATTAAATTATGTTTCTATACCAGGGCTGCGGAAGGTCAGAGATTCCAGGGAAGGGGTCTAGCCTACTTTTTGGGGTTTAATTCCAGGTGAGAGGCTAAGGAGTAGTGTTGTCCGGAACCTCCGTTTTAACTCTATTAACCGCTATTAACGTATAAATTCTGTTGCATTGCATCGAATTAAATACAGTTTATTCTCCATTCGTACCAAAAATAAACGAAAAGATATCCACAAAAAATAGGAGGTAAAAGCAAGGGTGAGGGCAGGACTAAGAGCAAGGGTCAGAGCAAGGGTAAGAGCAAGAAAATTTTGGCATTTTCAAGATCCCTTTAAAAATTTTGAAATTATAGCTT